>JAXIVJ010007818.1:45000-47500 GCA_036785665.1 Chirona hameri
GATGATGATGATGATGATGATGATGATGATGATGATGATGATGATGATGATGATGATGATGATGATGATGATGATGATGATGATGATGATGATGATGATGATGTTGCTGATGATGATGTTGCTGATGATGATGTTGCTGATGATGATGTTGTTGATGATGTTGCTGATGATGTTGCTGATGATGTTGCTGATGATGTTGCTGATGATGTTGATGATGATGTTGATGATGATGTTGATGATGATGTTGATGATGATGTTGATGATGATGTTGATGATGATGTTGATGATGATGTTGATGATGATGTTGATGATGATGTTGATGTTGATGATGATGTTAATGATGATGTTGATGATGATGTTGATGATGATGATGATGATGATGATGATGATGATGATGATGATGATGATGATGATGATGATGATGATGATGATGATGATGATGATGATGATGTTGCTGATGATGATGTTGCTGATGATGATGTTGCTGATGATGATGTTGTTGATGATGTTGCTGATGATGTTGCTGATGATGTTGCTGATGATGTTGCTGATGATGTTGATGATGATGTTGATGATGATGTTGATGATGATGTTGATGATGATGTTGATGATGATGTTGCTGATAATGTTGCTGATGATGTTGCTGATGATGTTGCTGATGATGTTGCTGATGATGTTGCTGGTGATGTTGCTGATGATGTTGCTGATGATGTTGCTGATGATGACGTGAGACGGTGTGGTATGCCCGGTGGCGGTGTTGTATGCCCGGAGGCGGTGTTGTATGCCCGGAGGCGGTGTGGTATGCCCGGAGGCGGTGTTGTATGCCCGGAGGCGGTGTTGTATGCCCGGAGGCGGTGTGGTATGCCCGGAGGCGGTGTTGTATGCCCGGAGGCGGTGTTGTATGCCCTGAGGCGGTCTGGTATGCCCGGAGGCGGTGTAGTATGCCCGGAGGTGGTGTTGTATGCCCGGAGGCGGTGTGGTATGCCCGGAGGCGGTGCAGTATGCCCGGAGGCGGTGTTGTATGCCCGGAGGCGGTGTGGTATGCCCGGAGGCGGTGTAGTATGCCCGGAGGCGGTGTTGTATGCCCGGAGGCGGTGTGGTATGCCCGGAGGCGGTGTAGTATGCCCGGAGGCGGTGTTGTATGCCCGGAGGCGGTGTGGTATGCCCGGAGGCGGTACAACACCGCCTCCGGGCATGATGATGATAATGATGATGTTGATGATGATGTTGATGATGATGTTGCTGATGATGTTGCTGATGATGTTGCTGATGATGTTGCTGGTGATGTTGCTGATGATGTTGCTGATGATGTTGCTGATGATGTTGCTGATGATGACGTGAGACGGTGTGGTATGCCCGTTTGCGGTGTTGTATGCCCGGAGGCGGTGTTGTATGCCCGGAGGCGGTGTGGTATGCCCGGAGGCGGTGTTGTATGCCCGCAGGCGGTGTTGTATGCCCGGAGGCGGTGTGGTATGCCCGGAGGCGGTGTAGTATGCCCGGAGGCGGTGTTGTATGCCCGGAGGCGGTGTGGTATGCCCGGAGGCGGTGTAGTATGCCCGGAGGCGGTGTTGTATGCCCGGAGGCGGTGTGGTATGCCCGGAGGCGGTACAACACCGCCTCCGGGCATGATGATGATAATGATGATGATGATGATGATGATGATGATGATGATGATGATGATGATGATGATGATGATGATGATGATGATGATGATGATGATGATGATGATGATGATGATGATGATGATGATGATGATGATGATGATGATGATGATGATGATGATGATGATGATGATGATGATGATGATGATGATGATGATGATGATGATGATGATGATGATGATGATGATGATGATGATGATGATGATGATGATGATGATGATGATGATGATGATGATGATGATGATGATGATGATGATGTTGCTGATGATGATGTTGCTGATGATGATGTTGCTGTTGATGATGATGTTGATGACGATGTTGCTGATGATGTTGCTGATGATGTTGCTGATGATGTTGATGATGATGTTGCTGGTGATGTTGCTGATGATGTTGCTGATGATGTTGATGATGATGTTGCTGGTGATGTTGCTGATGATGTTGCTGATGATGTTGCTGATGATGTTGCTGATGATGACTTGAGACGGTGTGGTATGCCCGGAGGCGGTGTTGTATGCCCGGAGGCGGTGTGGTATGCCCGGAGGCGGTGTAGTATGCCCGGAGGCGGTGTTGTATGCCCGGAGGCGTTGTGGTATGCCCGGAGGCGGTGTAGTATGCCCGGAGGCGGTGTTGTATGCCCGGAGGCGGTGTGGTATGCCCGGAGGCGGTGTAGTTTGCCCGGAGGCGGTGTTGTATGCCCGGAGGCGGTGTGGTATGCCCGGAGGCGGTGTAGTATGCCCGGAGGCGGTGTTGTATGCCCGGAGGCGGTGTGGTATGCCCGGAGGCGGTACAACACCGCCTCCGGGCATGATGATGATGATAATGATGATGATGATGATGAT
>JAXIVJ010007818.1:57500-58644 GCA_036785665.1 Chirona hameri
GTTGCTGATGATGATGTTGTTGATGATGTTGCTGATGATGTTGCTGATGATGTTGCTGATGATGTTGCTGATGATGTTGATGATGATGTTGATGATGATGTTGATGATGATGTTGATGATGATGTTGATGATGATGCTGATGATGTTGCTGATGATGTTGCTGATGATGTTGCTGATGATGTTGCTGGTGATGTTGCTGATGATGTTGCTGATGATGTTGCTGATGATGACGTGAGACGGTGTGGTATGCCTGGAGGCGGTGTTGTATGCCCGGAGGCGGTGTTGTATGCCCGGAGGCGGTGTGGTATGCCCGGAGGCGGTGTTGTATGCCCGGAGGCGGTGTTGTATGCCCGGAGGCGGTGTGGTATGCCCGGAGGCGGTGTTGTATGCCCGGAGGCGGTGTTGTATGCCCTGAGGCGGTCTGGTATGCCCGGAGGCGGTGTAGTATGCCCGGAGGCGGTGTTGTATGCCCGGAGGCGGTGTGGTATGCCCGGAGGCGGTGCAGTATGCCCGGAGGCGTTGTTGTATGCCCGGAGGCGGTGTGGTATGCCCGGAGGCGGTGTAGTATGCCCGGAGGCGGTGTTGTATGCCCGGAGGCGGTGTGGTATGCCCGGAAGCGGTGTAGTATGCCCGGAGGCGGTGTTGTATGCCCGGAGGCGGTGTGGTATGCCCGGAGGCGGTACAACACCGCCTCCGGGCATGATGATGATAATGATGATGATGATGATGATGATGATGATGATGATGATGATGATGATGATGATGATGATGATGATGATGATGATGATGATGATGATGATGATGATGATGATGATGATGATGATGATGATGATGATGATGATGATGATGATGATGATGATGATGATGATGATGATGATGATGATGATGATGATGATGTTGCTGATGATGATGTTGCTGATGATGATGTTGCTGATGATAATGTTGTTGATGATGTTGCTGATGATGTTGCTGATGATGTTGCTGATGATGTTGCTGATGATGTTGATGATGATGTTGATGATGATGTTGATGATGATGTTGATGATGATGTTGCTGATGATGTTGCTGATGATGTTGCTGATGATGTTGCTGATGATGTTGCTGATGATGTTGCTGGTGATGTTGCTGATGATGTTGCTGATGA
>JAXIVJ010007819.1:0-58643 GCA_036785665.1 Chirona hameri
TGTGTGTGTGTGTGTGTGTGTGTGTGTGTGTGTGTGTGTGTGTGTGTGTGTGTGGTGTGTGTGTGTGTGTGTGTGTGTGTGTGTGTGTGTGTGTGTGTGTGTGTGTGTGTGTGTGTGTGTGTGTGTGTGTGTGTGTGTGTGTGTGTGTGTGTGTGTGTGTGTGTGTGTGTGTGTGTGTGTGTGTGTGTGTGTGTGTGTGTGTGTGTGTTGTGTGTGTGTGTGTGTGTGTGTGTGTGTGTGTGTGTGTGTGTGTGTGTTGTGTGTGTGTGTGTGTGTGTGTGTGTGTGTGTGTGTGTGTGTGTGTGTGTGTGTGTGTGTGTGTGTGTGTGTGTGTGTGTGTGTGTGTGTGTGTGTGTGTGTGTGTGTGTGTGTGTGTGTGTGTGTGTGTGTGTGTGTGTGTGTGTGTGTGTGTGTGTGTGTGTGTGTGTGTGTGTGTGTGTGTTTGTGTGTGTGTGTGTGTGTGTGTGTATAATAAATCGTTCCTATTTTTACCAAATATTCATGATCCACAAAGGTAATTGGAAGCAATATGGTAGCAATGTGTCAGCAGCAAATAATGGCGCGCCTGCTCATCGGCGCTCCCACAAGTATCAGCTGTCTTGATCTGTCATGTGCCAGCTGGCCCTCCTCGGATATGACTGTAGGTCAGCCGAGGAAGACAAAAAAAAACTGGTTCCGTTTTTTTTTTGTGTTCGGCGGTGTTAGTCGGCGGAATGCCGGATATATGTAAATTATTCAGGACGAAGGTAAATATTGTGTACGTTTCGTCTAAATAACGAACATAATAGATGTTGTTGAGGCAGCAGGGGCGTAGCTTCTCCACAAAAGTTGGGGAGGGGTGGCTGAGCTTTCAAAAATCGCTTAAAGTACCATCAAAATGCGAAAAAATACATATTTCTCCCCGGATTTGACCTACTTCCTCGTCCAAGTTGGGAAGGGGGGGGGCTGAAGCTGCCCCATCAACTGAATAGGATCCTACACCCCTGGGAGGCAGTAACCCTCGCTGGACTGAGAGTTGGCGGCGCAATTTTCGTGAGGCGCTGGGTTCGGGTTTAGTGTCGTTGCGTTGGCGATCACGCCGCACAGCATGGGGACGGAGAGAGCTGTCTCACATTTTAACAGCGTGAAGTTCCGCCAACGGCTGAGAATGTCGGATGAGACTGTCAATGGCCGCATGCTGGTGGCACTGAATGGTGTTGGCACCGCCGCGTTCGACCCGAGGCCGACCGTGGCGAAGTTCCTGTCGGTGTGAAGGACAGGCGGGATCGCGCGCTCAACCCCGGCGTGTATATCGAGCGGGGCTTCGTGCAGAAGTTCTTCCGCAACGAGGGAAATGTGTAAAAACGCGATGGAAGACCTTTCATTTAATGCATAGAGCGAGAATCGCCACATCGCGCACCCAACCTCGGTTTGTATGCTGAGCGGGGGGTTGGTGGAGAAGTTCCTTCGCCATGAGAGAAATATGTAAAGACGCGATGGAGTGTCGATCATTGAATACATAGAGCGAGAAACACCACATGTGTGAGATTAAATGTATGTTATTAAAGGGACTGTCCCACCTTTTGAAAGTTGTCGAATCACACTTAATTGTATGTATACATGTCAGGCGAGGTCAGCTGAACATGTTCGTGAACTTTTTTCTGAAAAATTATTTATCTTGGAAGGTATTCAACTTTTAGCTTTAAGCGGAAAGTTGGGTTAGTGACGCCATATGATTTTTTTAATAACAGGGAAATCCTTTATGCTGCCAAATGTATGGCACAATTTTGTGTGGACATCTATTGCGCAGAAAAAGCGGAACCACCCGGTGTCTAGATTGGCTAGCACTATCAGCTGGAGTTCTTGCAACAGTTGGCCGCCAGGGACCGCTAGTGAGGCAGGGTGTTATGACGTCGCAAGCAAATGGTACCACTAAATATTTATTTATTTATTTATTTATAAATAAATAAAGACATATTTAGCGTTAAATATTTAACTGGTACCATTTTCTTGCGACGTCATAACACCCTGGCTCACTAGCGGTCCCTGACAACCAACTGCTGCATCAACTCCAGCTGATAGTGCTAGCCTCTAGATTGCGAACCACCCAGGGATCGATAAAGCGAAGACGAAAATATTCCAAGGCTGACCTTAAAGCAAGTCGACTATCATTACCAGTTGGGTAAAGAGAGACGACGCTGTCGGTTTAGAGGTCCTATTCAAATACACATGGGCCTTATTTTTTACAGATGTCAAAATCAAACTCTAATATCTTTTTGATTAAATCATTGTGGTTGTTGTAACTGCTACCATACTTAATTTAAATGCCAAGCCATCAAAAATGGCTATCTCAACTCAAATATAATGTTAAGGTGGGATAGTCCCTTTAACCCTATTTATAACAGGCTCCTGGCTACCCCTATTTGTAACAGGGGGGGGGGGGGCGGATTCCCGCCCCCCCCGGAGATCTCGAGATCTACCCGTCCGATTTTCACAAATGAAACGGTGTTTGGTTCCCCTCAACACGATCTACATTTATAAATAATAACAAAATCTAAATTTTTGATAGGGGGGCAACAGGGGGGCAAAAACCACAAATTTTAGTGGTATTTTTGATTCAACATAGCTTTCATGTTTATCGACCGATTTTAACACAACTAATAGGAATCGATAGAGATTGAATCGGAAATTGATATATGACGGTGAGGTTTGAAAGTTCAAAAATCATAGGTTGTGTGCAGGTCACTCAATATGGGGTGAAGTAAATGCGTAATAAAACCATTTTTTTGATGTTGTTTTTTTGATAAATGAAATGGTATGTGATTGAGACATTATAAAACAGTTATAAATCATATTGTTTGCCATAGGCGGTACCAGGTTAGTGAAAAAGGGGGGTAAAATTGGGAAAAATATTAACCGCGGACAGGTTGCTACCCAGCACTATACATATGTTACTGATCATAGATAGTTCCTTTTTGCATGTTGTACTTTCATCATAGGCGTATCCAGGATCCAAACTAGGGCGGCGCAAGACCTTTTGATAAGTATATTATCCGCTATTATGATACTAACTAGTCAACAGTGACTATTTCACTTACAACTTCAATTAGCATTGCTTACCCCCCTTTTTACCCTACCCTGGACTCGCCTATTATCTTATAATCGTTCGTAGAGTAGCCTGTAGTGCGTGTTTCATCCGAAAACTGCAGTATGTTATGTCATTGTACGCCCATGCCTCTTAGTTTCCTTGCAATAATATGACCCCCTTTTTTCCATTCCTGAGCGCGCCTCTGCTAAAAAATTACTTTATCCCCTTTTCTGGTCTCAAATGTGCATATATTATTATAAGCTAAACGTATATTGCGCCGTTATCGCTGGCATATCGTCATCACCATGCCAGTCACCCCCTTTTCATGTTCCTGAACACGCCCCTGAAACTCTATATGTAATAAATTATGCAAATAATGGAAGCAGAAGCTATCTTTTACATCTTGATAGCTAGAAATGCCCCTTACATTGCTCTATTGGCTTCCCGCCAAGCATTGAATACTTCCTGGAACCCCCCCCCCCCTTTTCAAGCCCCTGAAACCGCCTCTGCCATGCAATTTTGTATGATATTTCGTTAACATCATCTAATTTGCACTTTTTGCAATCACGGTAAGCCGATGTAACTCCTTCATACTTGATGCAGTTAGGAAGAAACCGTGAAGATCGCATTTCCGTATTTTCGCCAAATGTCGCCTCCGAACCCACCCAAAACTGTGCCCTGGAACCGCCTCTGTTCAAGTTAAGAACTCAAAATTTTGACTCCAAATCCGGAGTTCAATTCTATTAAAAGTCCCAAAATTGAATGGGCCTGCTCCCAGCCGTTCTGGAGATATCTGCGAAAAACATGAGGGGGGGGGCGGAATCCGCCCCCCCCCTGTTACAAATAGGGTTAAGATATAAATGTACGTTTTGTTTTCTCCAATAAGCGTTCTATCGAATACTCGATAAACAACTATATGGGACAAACCGTAAAAACGGCAAACTGCTGCTGTAGGCGCCAAATGACCATGTGTGGTCGGCACGCTCGAAAACACAAATTATTTTCATGAAATATTTGTGTCCATCCAAAGCAGAGCAGCTAGATTTGCGGACAACGTAACAAATGTCTGGTATTAAGCGGCAGTTAATGTAATGGGCCGTGAGTGTTGTATGGGGGCTGGAAATTGAGAATGATTGATGAGCATTGTGACATTAAAATGTGTGAACGGTTGTTTGTAATAAATTCAAATTTAAAATGCCATAATGCTGCCATATCGCTATATTGGAAGATCACTTGTTTAGTGCGTGCGACTTCTCGCGACTTCATTTTTTGGGGCCGAACCTTGCTTGGTCGTCTGTGTCTTAGATTTTCTCAAAACAGGTGATCGATTTTGCATTCATTTGTCTACCATAAATCAGTATTTTAAATTTGCATATATTTGTGCTATAAAATACAAACAGATATGATGCATAATGGAGTGGGGAAAGGTAGTGGGTTTTTACGCATAACAAATTCAGCATATTTTCGCGATTTTTCGATATACTTCTCACACACATCTTAGACCGCCTTTTGTCCTAAAACTTCCTCTTAACTTCTCATATGAAAAAAAAACACTTTCTTGATTTTGTTTGTGACGTCACGACACACGTGATTTGTGACGGCACTTTTATTTTCACTCTGGTCGTGACGTCACAACTACAAGAACATGAGCTTAATTGTTTTAGGTTTTTTCATTTCGCTTTTTAAATAATAATAACAAAAATATTTACATTGTGAAAATTATCCTTGTTTTTATGGACCCCCAAAAATTGGTACCTTACAAAATTGTCCCCCACTCCATTATACTGGTTTGTAAAGAATAGCAAACGGTCCCCACGGATATACGAGTCCGTTACAAGCATGCAATGAGCTGTTGGTACGTCGATAGCTTCTGGCGCGTATAACCCAAAAAATCCGAATTTTAAGGCAAATGCAAGAATCTAGCAAATTCGCCTATAACATATTTTATGAATATTTGGACTGTAGGAAAAACAAGCAGCCCCCCCCCCCCACCCCACCCCACCCCACCCCCAGTCAAATTTCCTTGGACGGGTCCCTGGATTTTGTCATTGAACATATAACTGGAATTAATTCAATAAGACATCACAGCTCGCTTCAACGCGACTGCTATATTGATCTCATCCGTATTCTGAGATCTTCGGTCATTACTCATTACCATGACTATGTTTATCTAATCCATTCTGAATCTTTCGGCCATTACCATAGCCAACAATGTATTTGTAGCAGATAACGACTGGTGCCAAGTCGCTTATTTTACTCGTGGTTGCTAAAAATATACGAAGCTGAGAGTACTATTAAAGCAGCTTGATCAAGAGAAAAGCTTCCTGAGTATCATGAATTAGCCAAACATAATTTCACGCTATTGTCATATAATCCCAAAATTATATCGAGATGATTGTTATTTGGCGACAGTTTCAGTTAAGGGACAAAGCGAATTCTTGAATAATGCTTCCTTCGTAACAAAACGTCCTTGCCACTTGAACCTGAAATGGTTCAATGATATCTCTCTGAGCCAGTGGCGTACTCAGGATTCACTCCAGGAGTCAATTTTTGCTCAGGGGGAACAAAGTACCTCTACCAAAAAAACTCACCGGATTTGGCTCACTATATTTTTAGAGGGGCATATTTTCTGCATTTTGTTTCTAAAAAAAAAATCATGCATTTTGTTTACCAAAGGGGGCACGTACGGACCTTCAGGGGGGGCAATTGCCCCGCCCCCCCCCCCCCCCTTGGGTACGCCTATGCTCTGAGCAGTGACTTTGTATATAGGAGCCAAAATGTATTTCATTGTGATTGTTGAGTATCATATGAGTAAGTAATACGAACAGCATGTTTGGTTGCTTCATGCTTGGCATGCTGATGCGAGCTCATGTTACGCCACTTCATTTTTAAACGAATCCAGCAGTTTTTAATGATTACTTCAAACATTGTGCCCATATGCGTAGGAACAGGGGGCATGGGCTCCTCGCTTTTCGGCTATTTTGTGTGTGTTAAAATGTTGTATTTTGCTTGGTGAGAAAAGTGTGTGATGGCAAAAGTTCGCCAAGACGAGAAGAACCCAAATCTGCAAAGGAATCTTCCATAGGCGGGGGGGTCTCAAAACGAGATCAAGGTTTCAATACCCCCCCCCCCCCCACACACACACACACATACATTTTTCGTGACGTTCCACTGTCCCTAATTTGTGCCGTCACACCCTCTTTATCGCGACCACAAAGCATATGGTGACCTATACTCAATGAAAACAATTAATGCATTATCGGGTCACGAAATATAACCATTCTGGAGAAGCATGGGTAAAGACTAAAACATCATTACATTTTGACAGAAGAGTATATATTTTAGAGCCACACTAGATTTGGCTACATATCCAAACTGATGACTGCCAATGCACGCAACTCACTCAGCCCTACACCACAAACTTACCGACCCGTCAATCCGACACTGCCGAACGGAAACCAATTCCGACGCACTCCCTCTCAGTCGCCCGTCAGGCTTCCGTATCAACCGAAATCAGCCTTAAACCCGGACAAGCTCGCGGATCAGCGAACAAACTTCCGTGCGCGGTGGACGAGCGGTGTCGCCGCCGAGAGCGGGACAGCGTCGGCACGCTCTTTGTTCTTCGCCGACGCACACAGCCGGTACGGATCGGCAGCTCAGGAAAATATGGTGATCAGAATTCCACCCGCCGCACCGGCTGGGCGGCTGGGCGGCTGGGCGGGAGAATGTCTTGTGTTGTTGGACGACGACTGTACGGCTGGCTGGGCGCTGGCTGGTCGGCTGGGAGCTGGGCGGCTGGCAAGGTCGGCTGGTCGGCTGGGAGCTGGGCGGCTGGCTGGGCGCTGGCTGGTCGGCTGGTCGGCTGGGCGACTGGGCGGGAGAATGTCTTGGCGTGTTTTTGGACGACGACTGTACGGCTGGCTGGTCGGCTGGGAGCTGGGCGGCTGGGCGGCCGGCTGGGCGCTAGCTGGTCGGCTGGGCGGCTGGGCGGCTGGGCGGCTGGGCGGCTGGGCGACTGGTTGGAAGCTGGCTGGGCGACTGGTTGGAAGCTGGCTGGGCGACTGGTTGGAAGCTGGCTGGTCGGCAGGTCGGCTGGGCGGCTGGCTGAGCCATACCTGGTCGGTGCCTGGGTGAGTGGCCTGGTGGCCGGATGGCTGGCTGGGCAGCGACTGGACGGGGGAGGGGTGGAGGGACCCACAACCCGGTGATCCGGCTAATCCACCGATGCGGTGGGCGGCGCAGTTCCATTGTTGTGGCCGTCCGGACGGCGGACCGCCGCAATGCGGGTGGTTTCGGCCTGGTCAGGGCGACAGAGGAGGCGGCATTGGGGGCGACAGCGGGGGCGGGGGCGGCAGCGGCATCGGTAGCGAGCAGTGCCGAATGCCAGGTAGGGTGTGATCGTGTCACCCGGGCGGCTGGCTACGTCAGATGGGTGACCAGGAAATGCCAAATGGCGAGAGTTTCTGGCAAAACTCTGCTTAGACGCATCAGTTAATAAGTGTTTTGTCCGCTATAGTATGTGAAGATGTTGTCAGAAGCTATAAAAACGGCCAAACACTCGCCCGTTCGTGCCGTGCCGCGGGCAATGGATTCGATGCACGCTATCGTCCTCGTTACTCGAGTTGCATCCCATCTCCATATCATAATGTGACTGTTTGCTGCTGTTTTCAGATACCGGAGCATTAATGATCGGCAGGTGGCAGGACCAGAGCCATGCCGTCAACGCAACAGAGCCGTGTGGCATCACATGTACCGTGCAGTGACGTCACAGGTGCCATACCATGACGTCACATATGTCTAACAGCCGAGGGCCGACCCCTGTCGCGTCAGCGGCGGTCTCCTTTGCTCGCTCGTCACTGGACCGTGAGCGAGAGGACATGACGTCACCGGACCGTGAGCGAGAGGACATGACCGCGGTCGACGCGCACAAAGGACTCATTTGTTTCAGCCGCAGATAAGATCCGAGCGGCAGACGGGTTCGCGGCAGCGTCAAACGCCGGTAATTGGGGACCAGACGCCGCCGCCACCGCGCCAGACGCCGCCGCCACCGCGCCAGTCGCCGCCGGTCGCCAAAGCCGCTGCGCTATGCCGGGTGCTTAGCGGCGGCGAAGAAGGCTAAGGATGGCTTGGAAAATATGGTGTAAACAGGCAGTCGGCACCTGGGATAAGACGTTCTCAAAGGCTCGCCGGCATGCGCGTTCTAGGTGGTCGCCTGCCTGCCAACTGCCAGCAGATGTGAACAGCGTCCACATCTGCTGTCAGGGGTCTCAGGGGTTACATGGGGTTTTAGGATGAGTCTTGAAGATGCGATCGGGAGTGACTGCTGCATGATGAAGCGTGACATGACGTCGGTTAGCTGACATCAGTGTGATCAGCTGGTCAGAACAGATGATGGGCCGAGGGAGATGGCTCATGACAAAGTAGATCTCATCGGTCGTGTTTTGTGGTGTCGCCTTGTTATGAGATACAACTAAAAGTCATATGACTTGTCATCCTTGTCGACGAAACGTTCCGTGATCCTTGTTATAACACAAACATGTCTACGTGTATGATTTGTTATGAATTTTACAGTCTCTGCTTGCAATGTACTTTTCATATTTGCGTTGACGTGTTTGCATTGCAGAATACTGAACGGAAGACACCAGGCTTAATGTCAGACTGCCCAACCTCTCACGACTAGCGTCTGCCGTCCATTGTCCATCTCAACACCGCCTTGCCTTTCCACCACCACCACCATTCGGTCCATCCAGAGCCAATCCGGTGTCCAGCGTGTGTCGCTCGCTCGACATCCGGCGCCGGGGACCGCTGGTGATTGCCGACCGCAGTCCGCCATCAGGACTCGTTAGCTAGGGACGCTCTCCAGTCCCGTCACGTCTCCGGCCGCCGCCGCCGCCGCCGCCGCCCCGTCACCGCCGCCGCAGCTGCCGGAGACAACGACGACGCCGCCGCCGCAGCTGTCGGAGGCGCCGCCGCCGCTGCCACCGGGGACGATAACGGCGACGCCGCCGCCGCAGCTGCCGGAGGCGCCGCCGCCGCTGCCACCGGGGACGATAACGGCGACGTCGACGACTCGTCTGCATCAACGTCATTTACAAAATAAAACAACCCGAATTCAGCTCCTACGCCCAAACGTAGTTGTCTCCGGCGTCTCCGGCGTCTCAGGGGTCTCCGGCGTCTCCGGCGTCTCCGGCGTCTCCGGCGTCTCCGGCGTCTCCGGCGTCTCCGGCGTCTCCGGCGTCTCAGGCGTCTCCGGCGTCTCCGGCGTCGGCATTAGAGGAGGCGGCGGCAGCCGTGGCGGCGGCGTTGGGACGGCGGCCGTGGCGGCGGCGGTCGAAAGTCGCCGGGCGCCGACGGGCCGGCGGCGGCGTTGGGGTGTTATCGCGTCCCGTCCCGGCGTCAATGGCCGCCGGCGGCGCCGAATGGGTCGTGACCGCCCGCCCGCCGAGCCGGCCCGCCCCGCCGCCGTCGTTCCCGGGCCGTTCCCGGGCGGTTCTGGCCGTACCCATGCCGTACCCAGGCCGTACGCGGGTCGTTCGCAGACTGGTCCGGGCCGTTCCAGAGCTGTTTCTAGGCTGTCCCGAGCTGCCCGGGTTGTTTGGAGCTGTTCGGAGCTGTTTCGGGTAATATCTCTAGTTGTTCCGCGCTGGTCCGGGCTGGCTGGGTGCTGCAGGAATGGGATGGCCTGAAACTGCGATGGAAGGCGACAGTCATTGCAGGGATCGGCGAGTCAGATGCACTGTCATCAGTTCAGTGGCCAGTGGACTGATGGTCAGTGGACTCGTGGCCAGTGGTTCAGTGGCTCGGCGGGCGTCCCTACAGTGACAGGGATGGTGCGAGTGCTGTAGCTGGCCTGGTTAGAGAGTGGAGGCTAATCTGTAAAGTGAGACAAAATGGCTGAAATCGGGGACTTGGCGAAACGAGTGCCTGGTCGTCAGGGACAATGTGAGGTGCAGTGAAGAGAGGCCGACATGTCTCCCCGGCAATGAGCATCTTGTTCTGCTGGAGAATTGCATTAGCTGAGCTTGTAGGCTAGGACGCCAATCCAATACCTTAAAGTGCATTGCCACGAAAGGACGCTGGGTCCAACTGAGGCTTTTGTAAAAAAAAAACACACCGATTTACAACGAAAGTTAATCATGTGTGACTAGGAGGTATGCACCCATAATGATCGAAATACAATTGAACGTACGAATGTCGATTGTATATTTTTTTTAGAGATTTTCTTTGATTTTCAGCATAATTACTATTTACCTACTCTTATCACAGTAGACATATATCACTTAATTGTTATAGGAAAATGTGAGCAGCAGCGCAATGATAATCTGTGTATCCCTTGTATGGCTCTAATATTATAAAGATAGGCATGCCCTGTTGGCTACCGGAATTCTTCGCATGCCTAATATTGATTCAAATTGCAATGTTGATACGTGACATTCAGCTACGATTTAAGTAGGTATGGAAAAAATGACAAACACAGGAATACCGAAATAAGAAATGTGTGAAGAAACAAATATTGCGAAGCGAATTAAGCACTTGCGAATCCGACTTATATACCTATCGGCATTGGTTGTTTAAGTGTGCTTTATTTTTTGTTGGAGTTGGTAGTTTGTAGAGCGCGAGGCCGATTGGCTGCCGCGAGTACGACTGCGACTCTTCACTCAAATCGACCTGTGCGAAAACAGCCACGTTATTGTGTGGATGCACATGTATATCATGTAAATACACATATAAATACAAATACAAATAAATATACAAATACAAATACAAATACAATTGCAAATACAAACACAAATACAAATACAAATACAAATAAATATACAAATACAAATACAAATACAAATACAAATACAAATACAAATACAATTACAATTACAAAATACAAATACAAATACAAATATAAAGCAAATGCTGCAGCAAGACCACATTTCATTCGTAGGCTCATCAGGTGCTGGTACAGTGGAGGTGCTGATTACTACTTTGTTTATGTTGCCTGCTAAATTATCGTAAGAGCAAAATTATCCAAATTAAATTATCGTTAAGCTAAGCGGTGAATTTCAGCCAACTACTTTTGTTCTACAAAATATGTGATTCAAAAATGAGCACTGGAAAATAAAACAAAATTGCAAACCATCTGGCGCTACAAGATTGATATCTAGTTAATATTTAGAAAGAAGGAATATAAATATAGAATTGGTAAAATATTGGTAAATCGTATAAAAATCCTCTTTATTTTGAGTATTGATACTTATTATGACAAGCTGCTGACTTCGAAAGTATGACACAAAGCCTAAGCTATGTTTGCAATAGGATAAAGTAGCAAAGGTTTCCTACAACACTGAAAATTATTATTATTTCCAGTTTTTAGGTTGAGTTGCTTTCATATAGACAGCGGTATCAATTTTTCAAAACGGTTGGGGGGGGGGCGAACACACTAGCAGACCCAGCCTCTCTCCGTAAGGGGCATCTTTTTGTAACTAAAAGGTACCCCCATTTTTTTCCTCTTGCGGATTTGGGTCGGTCACCTTATTTTAGTATTTGAGCTTAAGAAATTCATTTGTCAAATTCACAAAAATTGGTTTTATGGATTTTTTTCCGAAACAAATCAGCTGGTATTTATTTTTGGGGATCAAAAACACAAACTTTTGCGAATCCGAGATAGCCATTTTGAAGAGGATGTCATTTCCTTTCTTTTAACGTCTTTTTTTGCAATTTGTTTCAGAAATTTATTTTCTACGATTATTCAAACATTTATCATTTTTCCACACAAAAAATGGCATGACACGACGTCAACGTCATTGTGTCCCTAAATACTACATCAATTGCATTGGAATTTGGTGAGAAGACGTAGAATTGATGCAGCATAAGGTACTGAAAGTTTGACGTTGATATCTATCATAGTTTTCAAGTTATTGAGAAAATCCGGGAGGGGCAGATTCTGCCCCCCCCCCCAGCGGGGCGTGGGTTAAGTGTCACCACCGGGGATGCTTGAATTGCATCAGGTGCGCTGATTTGTCTATCATTGAAATCAAGGAATACACACAAACTTCAAATTCAATCACTCGAGATAAAACTTCCGTTTTTATTCAGTTTTCTCCTAAGATCATTATTTTCACTTTCAGCGCAGGGAATGCGCGGGGGTCATACTTGTATTGAATGACCCTTCCATATTCCTGTAGGAAGGGGTTGCCCCTGATTCTCCCTCCCCCCTGGATCCGCCAGTGCCAGTAATTATCGCCAAGGAGAGCGTCTGCCAGACACTTAATGTAATTCATTTTCCCATTTTCCAAATTTGTATAAGCAATTGCGAAAGTTGTCATGCCGCGAAGCGGCGCGAAATTTTTCGGTTTTTGACTGTGGATAGCTTGATTTTGACTGCTTCAAAAACTTTTTTTTACGATTTTACGATAAATTGGGAACGCGCAGGGAGGGGGGGGGCATATTTGTATGCCCCCCAGATTCCTGTGGGGGGGGAGGATTTGCCCCTGATGCCCCCTCCCCCTGGATCCGGCAGTGGCCGAATCCAAGGGGAGCTTATCAGCGACATGGCTTTACCGAAACCACCAAAATCGGCTGAAAATTCACACATTTAAAAAAAAATTATGGGCAACTTGTACAAAGGACAGTATTTGTAATCAATTCATAATGCAAAAACAGACGAAACGAGTTTTGGAATTCTGTCGGACAAACAAATTGAATTTCTGTTTGTTTTGTTTCAAATTATGTTATTAAAATTATGTTTGTCGGACAAACCAACGTTTTGGGACGGTCTGCATCCGCCGGAAGGCCCGAATCCTTACTTGGAGCCCTTACTTAGTAAAACGGCAATGTTAACCTGCCATTGACTGCCATGGATTGGAGGGGAATATCTCCCCCTGACGAATTTTGCAATAGCTCAAAAACCAATAGCGATATCAATGTGAAACTTCGAGTACCTTCTCCTACACCAATTTTACGTCTTCTGTGCAAAATTTTGTCGATAAAAAAATCGAGATATAACTACGTCACTACATACAAGTTTGGCGAATAAAAAATCAGCTTAACTTTAAGAGATCATACAAAGTCTATATTTTGAGCAAAATGCAATCAAAACGTCATAAAATAGCAAATGGCAAGGGCTACAAAATAGATTCTCGGATTTGTGAAAACTTTGGTTTCTGAACCCTAAAAAAACATTTAAAAAGAAATCAATTAAAAAACTATTTCTTCGGAAAAAATGACCTAAAAATCAAACATTGCAAATATTTCAAAAATTCACCGGATTTCGCATCTTTATACATAATGAGGTGATTTTAAAAACTTTCTTAGTAAAAACTGCGTAGACTTTCTTTTGAAATAGGAAACGTGTCAATTTGTTGCCCATTTCAGGTGGTTTGAGAGGCTTGGCCGCTTTGCCCCCTCTTGGATCCGCCAGCGGCCAAAAACATTGGGGGGGACGATTGGGCACCATTGGGGAGGGGGGGGGGGGCGAACTCAACATTGGGGGGCCGAGGGCCGCCCCAAAAGTATATAAATCGACACCTATGCATATATAGTATGTCGTATGACAGTTCTGACGTAGGCCTCGGAGTCTGAAATGCGTCTTGTTGCTTTTTTGGACGGTAGAGTCAAGGACGATATCTTTAAGAATCAGTGTTGTGTCCTTTTGAGCCAATTTCCCAATCGCCCCTATCCACTTTAAGCATATTAACTATCATTATGTGCAAGAATGTGCAAGAATAAATGTCAAGTTCTTGCTAGTGACACACAATTATTGCCAAGTACATGAAACATATTTTTGTATTTAGAAAGCTCTTGGAATGCAACAGAAAGCAAGCATTATAAAATATAAAAGTTGCTTAAATGTATGTGTTATTGAAAGAAGACAATTTTAAGGCGTTCGCAGAATTTGACGGTGATTTTACCACTACATTTTTCGCTCATTTTTAAACCATTTTCTTTCCTCTTGTGATTTTCTGGTGCCACTGGTCCACTCGCAAGAGCAAAGGCAGAAGACAGAAACGTCATAACCGACATTTTCATGCATTATTACTTTTCAGCTCAGTAGTATGCAATCATATATCATTTTTGGCGTTTAAGCCTCCCGGCGTTGTTCTCCATAGTGTACTTATACGATATGTATCTGCTGGGTTTCGATTTCTGAAACGCGAATTCACCCTGCGCATCCGTTACCGGCGCCTGTCCGGGGAACAACTGTCGGACGCGTGCCGGCCGGTCCCGTACACAGCGCGACACAAAGCAAACGTCGCGCTCGGGGCTGCACTCAAACTCCGCCTCATTAATTGCATCCACCTCTTATCGTCACCCGGGCGCGGTTGCCGCGGATGCAAATTAGCTCTCATGTATCAAACCGTGGCCTCCGTCACCGGCGGAGGGGGCCGAGCGAAGAGCACGCCGTGCTGATCGCTGATTGGCTGACGCCGGAGCCGGCCGAGCGCTGATTGGTCGCCGGCCGGGCCGCAGCCGGCCCTGGTAAAAACAGTATGGACGGCCAGTTGTGCGCCGGCCGGACTCAGGCAGCAAGCTAGCTGGCATTGTCGTCGGCACCTAATGGTTCTTGTCCAGGCCGTGTAGTGGAAAGACGTAATCACCTGTGACTAACGCAATTAGCATAATCATTTCCACGCCGCGAAACACCTTTGCTGTGACTCTGTGAGCGAAACGAATGCGAAAGTGAGCGGAAGACCCACCAAAGGAGCTGCGAGACCGGTTGTAAGTAATTTTACGGTTTTACGCGGTTTACGCGCCTTGTGTTTGTGACGCTCGTGGCATGGAAGGATAGCTTAATGGCATAGCCCAGTGGAGGCTTATCAAGAGTGCTCACTGAAACAATATTTGGTTAGTTTTGCTTTATATCGGCAATGTCGCAAAATACGGCACGGTGGTGGGGCTCCTGTTTTACTTTTAGGGACGGAGAGAATTTAAGATCGTAAATGTATAACATCAATGGCGATTATAGTGCCTTGGTGTTGCTGTGTGTGTAAGCCCATTAGGTACTAGCCATTCATTGATTTTGTGAGATTTAGGAGAGCTTTGCCGGTTTTAAGTATAAAATGCATCGTATAAGCGTCGATGAAATATATGATACCGTAATGGTATAGTTTTATCTCATCTATTGAGCAATAAGAATACGGAAGTTCGTTATACACTACCTACTTTGAAATTATTTAGTTACAACCATTGCAGTCACTAAACATATTTTTTCCGCCAAATCCAAAAGAGTGAAGTTGTGTTTTGTATATCATTGCTGGTGAAACTTCTTAGCATTTGCAAAATTTAGGCATACGAGTTACGTACATTCTTAAAAGCTTCATCATTGTTGTTATACAAAACACAGCCTTGTGCTTTTGTATTTGGTGACAAATCTCTGGTGGGTAGTTGCAATAGTTATAGGTTCGTAGTGATTTCAAATTATATAACACATAGGTATATGCCGAACTTGTATGACTTCAGTCTTCAACTTGTATGAACTTGAGCTTGTATGAGTTAAATAATGCAGTGTATGGTGACCTGGTATATCTGCTCCTTAGATACTCGGCTGCTTTTCATTTACATAAACAACTGATATTCATATTCATCTATTTTCCATACCCACAATTTGGGGTTGGTTTTACCACGCATTTGCTAAATAAATTATCTGTAAGTACCTACCTACTTTGCGAAGTGATTTTCAGTTTCAGCTTTGCTTTCAACTTTACTTTGATCTGAGGCCAATTTCACAAAGCAAAAAAGTGTGTAATTACAAAGAATTTCTTTGTTATTACAAATAATTTTTACACATGTTTGTAGTTTGGATTTCACAAAACCCCATGGCAGTAAATCTCAATTTACTATTTACAAACTAGTTTAACAAAGATATTGTTTGTAAAAATGTTTGCAATTGCACATGTTCTATTTCTCAAAGGTTGACGTAAGTGAGGAAATGTATGCAATTGCAAACTTGTAATTCCAGTGGGTCAGGGGTTCTGAATTTCAGAAAATGCATTGATAGTTGACATTGTTTGACTGTTCAGAAGTTATTTTCTTGGTGAGGTTCTTACGTTGCCGAGGTTGTTAGGGTAATGGTTTAGTTATACATAGGTATAGCTGCCCGAAAAAAGTTATTTCCCGAGAGATTCGAACAGGGATCTCCAGCTTTGAAGTCCAGTCACAGTGCACCTTACCGATTGCGCTGTGAGGGGCGCCTCCGCGCGGAGAAACCGCATGGCGATAGAATTGCAGCGGTCAACGATGTCTTGTGCAATGTGCAGTGAACCTTCACCCTTTACGACGTAGGAAATCGGCTAGGTTAGGTGAACAAATGGTCGAGAAATTCAACGATCTTTCTTTTAAGAGTAGTTCTGTTGTTATGCTCCGCCACCCGGTGAATGGCCAAATTCTGTTTATTCTAATTTCTTACCAAGATGTATTTCTACGATCAGAGTTTGCATTCCGATGAAATGTTAATTAAAAGATAATTATCCCTATAACTAATTTTATATTGAATAACAAAATAAACCACAATGTAAATATTTGTTAAATTAATTTGTTACAAATCAAATTACTTGTCATTAGCATCAAGTTTAATACAAACGTTCTTGATTTCAAGGTTTCTGCTGTACTAACATTTGCGTTTACAATTTTCTTTACAATCGGTAATTCAGAGGTGGTGAATGTTTGTGAAATGTCTTTTTGTGAGGTTTGCAATATTTGCTTGCGTTTGTAATCGCAAACATGTGTAATTACTAACTTCTTTGTGAAATAGGCCTCAGGAGGTGGTTTCTGAGGTTTTCTGAGAGACCAATAACCATTTGCACATTTCAAGTATGAAAAAGCAATGTCATTAGAATATGTCATGACAATTTGAGCAACTTACGTCTTTCCAAACAAAGGACTTTGTCCCGTTGTTTACCATTTTAATCTGCAGCTTTTGTTAACTAGCAGACATGTCTATAGAATTACCCTAATGCACTGGTCGGCCGTCGGCCTGCTGTACAATTTGCTTTAACCCTCTTGGAGTTTTACAATGTATTTCCTCTTTCATCGTGTGAGCTTTCTTTATACAACATTACCTTTCGTCTTTATGTTCTGTTGTTCAGTCTCTAAATTCAGTAAGCTCGTCCTGCTTACGTGCACAGTTACTAGTTAGCTAAAATAGAATATTTACGCGATATTAACGAAGTTTTCCACTAAAATGTCGCAATCAGACGGAGTGTTTCCATAATATGTTGAAGTTTTTTCTTCGCATATTTTTCTTAAATACTTATGGACCGGCACAGTATGGGAGAGCCAAATCAATAAAGCTGGAGTAAAGCAAGCTTCAGACTGGTAAAATGTAATGTGCCAGATTTTATGTCCATAGGATGCGTGCTTAGACTGTTTTTTTCTTCTTCTCGTGTTTCGCCCGTTGTGCATACGCGTATAATTTCTTCTAAGGGCCTAGTTCATTTCAGTGGATTGCGTAAATATACAAATAGGATAACATATTAAATCACCTCAAATTGCCAGCTTGACATGGGTGCCATGAATATTTGAGACGAGAGGCTGCGAAGGCACATATACACAATATACAAACCAAAAAAATACACCAAACATTTGACGCAGCAAAGCCACTGCAGCAACTTTCATCAATAATGAAGTCTTGGAATACGACATTTCTGTAAGTGCACTTATTGCTACTGCAACCACAGCCACATGATTCGCATGGTGCTTCGTTTTGCCTTGCCCGCCATTTTTATCAAAGACAAAGACGATACCTGAACATTATATTTGTTTGTAAACAACAACACGATTCTTGCAGCAGGCTATTTCTGCCACCAAAACACAGATACTTCTCTTACATCTTCGTCTAGACGTCTAGACATCTTCTGTGACATATAACAGTGACATAGGATATATCAATTTGGGATTCAAACCCATTCCAATTACAATAAGAGATCTCTAAAAAGAATGCCTTTAAACGTCTTTATCAACGAGGTTTAAAGCCTGAGTAGAACTAGACTCAGCCAAAATAGGATTTCGACTTTTCTAGAGCTTTACGAAAGGTCATTACGTTTAAATGTGATTTGGAAAAAGCAAAGGGAGCAGATAATCACATTTACGTCCAGTTCAAGAAAACATGAAGAGATTTCAAATGCCGAAAATAGGAAACGTTCAAACCATTCTAAAACAGGATGTCGCTTGTCATATTTTTGCAACATTCTCGAAGTGAAGTCATTCTTAAATTAATATTGTAATTAAAAAGGAATATGTTGCTGAGCAAAAACAAATAAACTTGTGTGTAACGTAGTAACCATCGAGATCAATAACGACAAAGCCGCCATGATAATGGTTAGCATTTTGTGCCTGGATGTGGATGTCTTGAGATAGCCTGAAATGCAATCACGTTATTAAGGCTGATTGAAAAGTATTCATCATTGTGCCTGTATGCTGCAGTTGTGTGACCAGTGTGTCAGCGTGACTGTGTGTTCTAGGTGTTCCATTTACACCTGAGTACTATCCCACTATCCAAGGTCTATTGGGCATTAACTAGTTCATCTCTTCACCTCGCATATGCCTTCCCTCGTGCCCTCGTGACAATAACTGACCAGTGGGCCATTTGTCATAACCACCGCTGACCAGAATGTTTATTTATCCGAGACGCACATATCTTCCACTGTCAGGATACTAACCAGTGTACTAAACAGCTGACACCTGAACAGTGCGCACTGTGCGTGCCTGACCTCTGTTCTGGGCGCCCCTGTGCTGACAGGAGTGCTACCCTCCGTCTCTCCTGACCTGACATCTGTCCCCGTGTTACAGGAGTGTCACCCTCCGTCTCTCCTGACCTGACCTCTGTCCCCGTGTTACAGGAGTGTCACCCTCCGTCTCTCCTGACCTGATCTCTGTCCCCGTCACTCCCCGTGTTACAGGAGTGCCACCCTCCGTCTCCCCTGACCTGACCTCTGGCCCCGTGTTACAGGAGTGCCACTCTCAGTCTCCCCTGACCTGACCTCTGTCCCGTGTTACAGGAGTGCCACCCTCCGTCTCCCCTGACCTCGCCTCTGTCCCCGTGTTACAGGTGTCGCCCCTCCGTCTGCCCTGACCTGACCTCTGTCCCCGTCACTCCCCGTGTTACAGGAGTGCCACCCTCCGTCTCCCCTGGCCTGACCTCTGTCCCCGTCACTCCCCGTGTTACAGGAATGTCACCCTCCGTCTCCCCTGACCTAACCTCTGTCCCCGTGTTACAGGAGTGCCACCCTCCGTCTCCCCTGGCCTGACCTCTGTCCCCGTCACTCCCCGTGTTACAGGAGTGCCACCCTCCGTCTCCCCTGGCCTGACCTCTGTCCCCGTCACTCCCCGTGTTACAGGAGTGTCACCCTCCGTCTCCCCTAACCTGACCTCTGTCCCCGTGTTACAGGAGTGCCACCCTCCGTCTCCCCTGGCCTGACCTCTGTCCCCGTCACTCCCCGTGTTACAGGAGTGCCACCCTCCGTCTCCCCTGGCCCGACCTCTGTCCCCGTCAGTCCCCGTATTACAGGAGTGCCACCCTCCGTCTCCCCTGACCTCGCCTCTGTCCCCGTGTTACAGGAGTGCCACCCTCCGTCTCCCCTGGCCTGACCTCTGTCTCCATCACTCCCCGTGTTACAGGAGTGTCACCCTTCGTCTGCCCTGACCTGACCTCTGTCCCCGTGTTACAGGAGTGCCACCCTCCGTCTCCCCTGACCTGACCTCTGTCCCCGTGTTACAGGAGTGCCACCCTCCGTTTCTCCTGACCTGACCTCTGTACCGTGTCACAGGAGTGCCACCCTCCGTCTCCCCTGACCCGACCTCTGTCCCCGTGTTACAGGAGTGCCACCCTCCGTCTCCCCTGGCCTGACCTCTGTCCCCGTGTTACAGGAGTGCCACCCTCCGTCTCCCCTGACCTGACATCTGTCCCCGTGTTACAGGAGTGCCACCCTCCGTCTCCCCTGGCCTGACCTCTGTCCCCGTGTTACAGGAGTGCCACCCTCCGTCTCCCCTGACCTGACATGTCTCCATCACTCCCCGTGTTACAGGAGTGTCACCCTTCGTCTGCCCTGACCTGACCTCTGTCCCCGTGTTACAGGAGTGTCACCCTCCGTTTCCCCTGACCCGACCTCTGGCCCCGTGTTACAGGAGTGCCACCCTCCGTCTCCTCTGGCCTGACCTCTGTCCCCGTGTTACAGGAGTGCCACCCTCCGTCTCCACTGACCTGACATCTGTCCCCGTCACTCCCCGTGTTACAGGAGTGCCACCCTCCATCTCCCCTGACCTGACATCTGTCCCCGTCACTCCCCGTGTTACAGGAGTGCCACCCTCCGTCTCTCCTGACCTGACCTCTGTCCCCGTGTTACAGGAGTGCCACCCTCCGTCTCCCCTGACCTGACATCTGTCCCCGTCACTCCCCGTGTTACAGGAGTGTCGCCCCTCCGTCTCCCCTGACCTCCCTCTGTCCCCGTGTTACAGGAGTGTCACCCTCCGTCTCCCCTGACCTGACCTCTGTCCCCGTCACTCCCCGTGTTACAGGAGTGCCACCCTCCGTCTCCCCTGACCTGACCTATGTCCCCGTGTTACAGGAGTTCCACCCTCCGTCTCCCCTGGCCTGACCTCTGTCCCCGTGTTACGGGAGTGCCACCCTTCGTCTCCCCTGACCTGACCTCTGTCCCCGTGTTACGGGAGTGCCACCCTCCGTCTCCCCTGGCCTGACCTCTGTCCCCGTGTTACGGGAGTGCCACCCGCCGTCTCCTCTGACCTCGCCTCTGTCCCCGTGTTACAGGTGTGTCGCCCCTCCCTCTCCCCTGACATCACCTCTGTCCCCGTGTTACAGGAGTGCCACCCTCCCTCCCCCCTGACCTGACCTCTGTCCCCGTGTTACAGGAGTGCCACCCTCCCTCTCCCCTGACCTGACCTCTGTCCCCGTGTTACAGGTGTGTCGCCCCTCCCTCTCCCCTGACCTGACCTCTGTCCCCGTGTTACAGGTGTGTCGCCCCTCTCTCTCCCCTGACCTGACCTCTGTCCCCGTGTTACAGGTGTGTCGCCCCTCCCTCTCCCCTGACCTGACCTCTGTCCCCGTGCTACAGGTGTGTCGCCCCTCCCTCTCCCCTGACCTGACCTCTGTCCCCGTGTTACAGGTGTGTCGCCCCTCCCTCTCCCCTGACCTGACCTCTGTCCCCGTGTTACAGGTGTGTCGCCCCTCCCTCTCCCCTGACCTGACCTCTGTCCCCGTGTTACAGGTGTGTCGCCCCTCCCTCTCCCCTGACCTGATCTCTGTCCCGTGTTACAGGTGTGTCGCCCCTCCGTCTGCCCCGGGCGCCGTCATTCTGAGCGCCCACCACCCCGGGTCTGGGTCACAATGGGCCCAGACCTGCATCAACTCCATCGACGACATGCCACACAAGGGTCAGTCCCTAGATGGCCTGACCGACCACGGTCAGTATAGACATACCGCGCTGCCAGAATGCAGATAGGCGGCGGAAATGCGCCGCTACCTGGGGGACAGAATGCTGGTGTCGAGGGTGTTAATATGTGTCGAAAAGTTCGCAAAGCTCATGTGTCATAATCATCGTCTGTATATCTGTATGTGCTCAATTAAATTGGGTCACATTCACAAACGGTGAACAATGTTAATAATTTTTGTATTCATATTGCTTCAATAATGTTGATAACAACTGGTACAAGAACATGTTGAAATGAAATTAAATGTGATAAATGAAATTATGTAAGCATGCCTAGTCTAAATTAAAATGTTTTTGAAGAACAGGTTGCGATACTTGCTGCTTTACCAGAGCAGAGCGAGAAGATGGTAGTGGAATGTTTCGTTACGTCGCTCTTTAAATGAGTATTAATGTTAGTGATGATATTTTCGAAAATTTCCTTCAGCATGGCCGAGCCAATACCAATTGTGGCATAGATATACTGACCGAAAACCAAAATGATTTTTTTAATTTCATATATGAGATGGTTATGTTTGCCATAATGATGAAGTGAATATACCTATACTGCGATGATCAATAACATGGCAATATTTTGTCATGCAAACAATGACCGCAGAGCGTAGGAATATATCAGTTATGGTATTGCTAAAAAAAATAAAAAAATAAAAATTAGTTCGAATGTTTTTGAATGGATGGATTTCCGAGGTCAGGCCCCGCGCTAAGCATAGCTTGTTGCGCAGGTCCTGACCCCACCACCCGATCAAGCAATTCCTGGCGTCCGGCAGAATTTAGAAGCGAAAGTTTTACGTGCCCGACATACCTGGACACGGTCCGCCCCGCCCTCTGACGTCACCTGACCTTGAGTGCGACCCTGCCACCGACCACAGGCCATCTCAGTCAGGGGCAAATAGCGAGCGCTGACGCGACTCGAACCCGGGCTGCCACTACCGGGTGAGGTCAGAAGCCCGGCGCTCTCCCAACTGAGCTACAGAGGCAGACCAAGTAAAATATTTGGTATTTTTATTTCCAAATTAGGAACCGCCAGAACATGTCCCAATCATGTAAAGAATGTGATCAGTCTGATGCATGTCGTTGATTTGCTTGACCGATAAACAACCAAAAATGTGTTGTCTGACCGACCGGTTGCCGAGACGGTACCGGTATTTTTTCATATACCAAAATTTTGGTAATCGAATGACATCACTAGTCATTTTCACAATACTTTTGTTTGTAAAACCCCACTTCGACTCATTCAGGTCATTGAGATATCTCCCGAAAAATATCGATGTAGTAACGGGTGAATGGCTAAACGGGTTAATGGGTGGATGAAATGGTGTGTTAGTGCGTTAAAGGGTCACTTTCGCCCCCATCCCCATAAATGTCACTGTGTTAACGGGTTAAAGGGAGTGTGTCTACTGACATCGTTTGTTTACACTGGTCGAAACATAGAACATAATTTTTTGAATCGAACCATGCCTTTCATTTCTCCAGATTCACACTAGTTGCTGAGATATTCCAAAGACCCCAGGAACAGGCTAGTAGCAAAAAGTTATCGGTTAGACCCCAGAGGGCTTACCGCTACTAGAAGCATTGATAATATCGGAATATCGATAAAAAATTTGCTAGAATACGTTAGCGCCGGCCAAAATATATATTTTATAAAAAATATAAAAAATATATAATAGCGCCGGCATTTCGACAAAACAGCTCGTGAGCACTCATAGCAGCAGCCGATCAGAACATCGACGGACATTTTGCTTTTGACGGTTTGTTAACATTGTTCGTATCGATTGTTTAGTGTCTTAGGTGCGCCGTTTTGCATAACATCTTCTTCCGTCTGATTACCTTTACTATAGTGGCGATCGTTTTATCGATATCGAAACAAAAAATAAGCAAAAAACAATATAAGTGAAAATTCAACTAAAGGGGCTCCAGATGTGAATTTCATTGCATCCAACAATCAAACCAATAACTACTTACCGTAATAAACATATTTTTGACATACTAAAACAGAAGACACACTCCCTTTAAAGGAAACCAGTCACTTTGCCAAATCGCTTTGAATGCGCTAGTAAGGGGTATTCGTGCCTGAAAATGTTTAATATGGCATTGATTTGGTTAAATTATCAAGATATACCCCCAAAAAGCCATTTTCAAAAGCAATATATTTCGAAAACATAGACTCGCATATTCAGTATAGATTGCGAGAAGTGGCGCGGATTTCAAAAGTGGCGCATGTTATTATGACATTGTATACTAGGGTGTCGCTGTGGGGGGGGGGGGCGGAGGGGATTCCGTCCCCTGGTCGTCAGGCTGGGGGGGGGATTGTCCCCTCCAGTTTTGGAGACATAAATCCATACTTTGTTCGGAAATATTGCAGGTTTCAATATCATAAAAAGCATTTGGAAAAAGTATCAGTGCAATGGAAGAATGAAAGGGATCAGGACGGTATTTTTACTTTTCTTGAAGGAAATTGACAGGAATTAAAAGAAAAATTAAGATAGTTTTACGTCATGAACGTTTTTGTGTGCAAGTTTTCAGTCACTTCGACCGAATAGCTGCAAAGAAATAAGCTTTTGAAAACCATGGCAACGGTCGGGCCGCGCATACGTATATTTTTTCCCCTAGTTAAAGGAAATAGTTCACCTTGAAAATTTTCCCAAACACGATTTGATTATATTTTGTAATACAATGTATTTTTATATTATCAAAAATGGCCTTATATCCCGCCGATTCAGGGCAAAATGCCGTAAATTATTATTGTTTATCAAAACTATATGCATACTCTCTGAGTCAAAGTCCTGACGTCACGCGAATTTAAAAAATATGGTTCAGCCAATCAGATTCGAAAGTAGTCGCGTAAGGACAGACTCGCTTTAGAGATGTGCCAACCGGCGGCCGGCGGTTCGCTTGCTAGCACCAGCTGCAAGCTGATTAAGTGATGGTATAGCCTCTGCCCGGGCTAGATCCAGCACCGCATTCCTTCGCCAACAAATAAAATATATTCGGCTGGAGAGTCTTTTCAGTCAAGAAAACTTGCAGACAGGGGTTTCCCAACACGGGCTACAAAACTGCAATCTCAGTTTAAAACTAATGTTGAAGGTGAACTATTTCCTTTAACGGAGGACCTCGCTCCGCTCGGTAATCAAACTGTTTATGGCGGGTCCTGACCTGGGAAATCTGTCCATTCAAAAGCTTCGGACTAAATTTATCAAATAAAATATGCAAGCCATTTCGTTCAAGTTCTGCCCAAATGCATCCGAAGGTTGCAAACCAATGTAGTTTTCGGATAACTACTTCATCCATTACTCAAAGTACGCCCCCCCCCCCCGCAGTTGTTATGGTACACACTAAGGTCCGGCTTCTTTCTCCTCTAGCGTATGTTTGACGGCGAATTAGAAACAATCATAGATGCATTCAAACTGCATTACTGAGAGCTTCAAATTTATATATTAACCCATTGGCTCACCTTATCCATTGGCTGTTTTTAAGCAAAAATCTGCTTTTACCACCGCAAAGCGCTAAAAACGGGTTTTGCTTAAAAACAGCCAATAGATAAGGTGAGCCAATGCGTCAATATATCAATTTGAAGCTCTCAGTAATGCGGTTTGAGTGCATATATGGTCGTTTCTTAATTCGCCGTCAAACATACGCTAGATGAGCAAGAAGCCGGACCTTAGTGTGTACCATAGCAACTGCGGGTCCATATACATGAGTTACTTCATCCGCATCCGTCTCGGCCAGCCGTCCACAACGATTACCCCGCACAACGAGCCGGGCGGCGGTCACCGGTTCCGGGGCGATCCGTCCTCCTGGTACAGTTACGGGCACCCCGGGTCGGCCAGCACGCAGAACAGTGAGATGCGCTGAGCGTATGAAGAAGATATAAAAACACGCCAGTGACGTTGCCTTGTATCGCACCGCCGACCTCCTAAATATCTATAAAACGCCTGACCCTGACCCCCATGACCACTGAGCCAGTGTCTCCCGAAAGCAAAAAGCCGTGAATAATATAATATAATATAGCGGCAGTGGCAGCCGGGTGGCGCATATAAGTTCTGATATTCACGGCATATTAAGAATAACTAGAATTGTAATCTATTGCGATCATGGATCGACGCACAATTTGCATACGATAGTGTGACCCTACATCCCCACTAGCATGCCAAATTTCGCGGTTTTGACTGCAAGGTGCGCAGAGTTATTAAAGGGAATGTTTCACCTTTGTATTGTTTTTTTTTACTGAGATAGTCATTATCTATGGCCGTTATTTAAATGTTGAAAATACTAAGGTCATTTTCCCCAAAACTTAGCCGTTTTTAAGCAATTCAATTTATAGTTTGCAAAATGGGGTCTAGGCTAGTGCCGCCGCTGATTGGCTGACAGCGACTTTTTCAGCCAATCCCACTTTCTCAGCCAATCAGCGGCGGTCTATAGCTCAATACTGACGTCATCATCCCAAATAAGAAAAACATGAATTTGTATAAAGTTAAGTGACTTTTCCAGAGGAAAAAAATATCACCATCGTTTTCAGCAGCACTTGCTTCATATTTTCTACTACAGCCAGCGTATATTTGACAACTTTCGGAAAGGTGAAACATTCCCTTTAAGCAATCAGGTGACATCCGAACGGACAGACGGACAAGTGGCTGCCACTTCTTATAAACTTGTCAAACCACGCAGCCGCTGAGGCCCCAGTATGATAAATAGCTCTATATGTAGCACGAATAACTAGGATGTGTATCCCAAACAGCGATGAGCGAATCACCTGGCAGTGCCTATCGAATATAGAGTCGTTTGAACAATCTACCACGAATATTTCCGAAGAAATTATTGTTTTTCACCTATCACCTGTTATATTTTTTTTGAAGTTAGTAGATACAACTAAAAATTGCGTTCTTAAGTACAAATTCTAAGGTAAAAACTGATTTTCCTTCACATTGCTGCGAATTGTACTGATGGTTTATTCGGCACTTTGCCCCCCCCCCCACTCAAAAATCCGTGGCGACGCACCTGATTGTATGATTCGAAAGAAAATGTAAAAGACTCGGAACTTATGTAAAAACAATTATGTATACAAGCAGTAAGCTCAAATATAATGATTATCCTATAATTGTTTACATAACTAGCATAACATTGTCATTGGCGAAGGGTTCACTCGCTGGTCCAGTAACGCTGCTTAATTTTTTTTCCAGACATCTTCTCGCCACCTCTAGGTAAGGCTTAGTGTATTTTTTTTCCCGGAAAAGGTTAGGTTAGGTTAGGTTAGGTTAGGTTAGGTTACAATATTTTTACAAGGTAGCGAGTAGATGTCTGGAAAAAATAAGCAGTAACGCTGCTTTTAACTCATGCTACCATATGAAGCTTTTCGACAAAGAGACAAAACTTTCGACAACGCACCTCATTTCAGGATGAAACATCAAATATATTCGGTAGGAGAGTCCTTAAAACCAAACGGAGTATGCCGTGAGTGATTTCTCGACATGGCCTTCAAAACTGCTATCTCAGTTTAAAACCCCATTATAAAAGTGACTGATTTTCTTTAACGGGTGAATAGAGTCAACTACTCTCCGGTGGTAGCTACCGGCCCTTGTGTCACAGCCATTTAACTTACTATCTAAAGCATATCTGTATGTGTGTCTGTTCGTCACAATTTTTTACTTATTATCTAAAGCATATCTGTCTGTTTGTTTGTTCGTCGCAACCCGTGATCTAAAGCAGTTCCTGCGGCAAGCAGATGGCGCTGTGATGAGTGCCGACCAGCATGGGGCCTCTACGCAACCAACCTGAAGCTCCAACCAACTGAGCCACCCGGCCAATCACTCACCGCATCACATACGTGCGGTGGTTGTGGCCGTGACCCGATGGTTGCGCGCTCGGCAGGCTCCGGCTGACCCGTCTGGTCACGTGACCGCCTGCGGCTGGCGAGGGACGGCGACCGGCACACAGTGGGCGATAACGGCCTGCTAGCGCGACATGGGGTGAAAATAAAATTTCAAAAATGACTATTTTATACGGCTCATTTTCAAGCAAAATGTCCATAGCATGAAAGTATAACACCGATTCGCCAATACATTTTGTGTATTTGTATGCACCATGTCTTCAAACACACACTATAGTTCAGCCGCCGATATTGCTATGGCAAGCCTCATTCTCATCGCATGGATATATTCTAATGTGAGAGGCGAAGGAAGAACGTTTCGTGGAGGCTTTGTGGTATTTTTTCTTGAAAGTACAAATCATCAGCAGCCCGAAATACATATATATATATGACCTTTTCATGTGAATTAGCAATTTTATATTCTAACATTAAGTGAGGTATGTTATTTGAAGTGACTGACAAACAGAATCAAAACTTGAGTTAATCCTACACTTATCATTCCATGGTTCTCCGCTTTGATGAAACATTTTATCTGCCTCGTTAGAGTTTATACTTTGTGCATATTAAAAGAAACCTTGCGCATATTTGCGCTTTTTATTTTGGAGCTTACTTTATAGTGTACATCACTATTAACTCTGCGCCATTACAATGCCCGGATCTCAGCTCGCCCTAGCTAACTGGACGTACAAGGGCCATATTTTGAAGATAAAAGTCTAAAGATAGCAAATGACAAGGGCTACAAAATGGCTATCTCGGATTTTCGAACTTTTTGTTTTTTGCCCCCCCCCCCCCATTTTGTTTTTGTTTTAAAGATGTCCTCAAAATAAAACTTTTCAAACATTTTCCAAAAACCAGAATATATGTAGGACAACCACATATGGTCAATACCCAAACCAAACTTTAAAGCAATATCTTTGTTTTTGACTGACTTATGGCTCCCTAAGTAAGAGTAACTCATGACGTCATATTTGTTATTGCGTTTTTGACTTTTATTGACCAGATACAGACAAATAAATACCAGCACTGTATTTCTGAGACAAAACCGGTCTAGAAACATGCCATTGTTATTTATATTGATCAATTTCAAATTTTGACCTCATGTGACCTGACATTGATCTGAGCTGATATTGACACTAACTTCACTTACATGAGTTCAGATGGTAAAATGACTATCACTATCGAATTATACGTGTACAATAGCCCATAAAACATGTGTCACATTACTTTCGTAGATTTTCTGCGCATAGTGACCTTTTGTGACCTGACCTTGACCTTGACCTTTGTCAAGAATCTCACTTTAGCTCATTTGGGATGTGTCTTATACCTTTGGTAGCATTTTGGGTGAGCATAGTTGTAATCAAAGGCTTTGGATGGAAAGTAGGGCCCATAAACTCAAATGACTCGATTTTGACCTTTGACCCAACTTTGACCTAATATGTGACCTCAATTCCACAATTTCGAGTATGATTTAGATGTGAGTCATTAAGAGCTTTTGAATGCCGTATTGCGCGTCTCGCTGCGACCATTGTTTCCGGAGATAACGAGGGGGGAATATTTGCCTCCCCTCCGGTCAATGCCGGGTTAAACCCAGATAAAAAAGTGCATATTTTGAGCTCCCTGATTCATCAGCTATCGATTGATATGCTACATGTCCAAACCGATGCCATAAATTGAAGCAGAAACGCCGTGTCGCGTTAAAAGGCCGTTCTCGCCCCCTGTGCGGCGTCGGCGCGCAGCCGGCCCACGGTCATAGAATACAGCCGGCCGAGGGCCTCAGTAGGGTCACGGTGCCACGTAAGGTGGCGGGTCAGACGGCTGCCACCGTGCTGCTGGGGTATGTTGGGAGCTAGTACTGAGTGAGTGTGGACTCGGAAATGGTCCGTACATTAAATAGACTGTGAGTTGGTGCACTGGCGGATCCAGGGGGGGGCGGCAGTGGCATAAGCCCCCCATCCCCAGCTCGACGGGGGCGGCAATAGAAATTAGTCCCTCTCCCCAAATCAGCTGAAATTGGCGATGAAAAATGGGTACTGACTGCGAAAAATAACTTTTTGCGAAAACGAAATCGATTTTTTTCCCTCGCTCGTGTTTCCTCCATTTTGTAGCATTTTGGTAGTAGCAGGAGGGAAAGTGGCGCGTGCATATTTGGAAATGTTGAATACAAAATCCAGACACATACTTAAGTAGCCATAAGCCAGCAAAAACTAAAGATATTGCTTTGAAATTCGGTTTGGGTATTGTCTATACTTCGTTCTCCAATATATATTCCGGTTTTTCAATATGTTTGGAAATTTGGATTTTGTGGATTTTTTTCTCCATTTTTTTTTCTTCATAAAATCATATCAAATATCAAACCAAATGAAACAGCCGGAATGTATATATTGGAGCACCAAGTATGGACGATGCCCAAACCAAATGTCAAAGCAATATCTTGAGTGTTAACTGACTTATGGCTCCCTAAGCAGTGGCGTACGCAGAAATTCACAAAGGACCAGGTCATTGCCTTGAGGGGCGCCACCCGATCAACAGGGGGCGCCACCAATATTGACGAAATTTTGCAGGGGGGGGGGGGCGCTTCGCCTTCCGCACCGTGCGGAAGGAGAGTCACTGGCCGGAGGGGCGCCGTCACTCGCCGGAGGGGCGCCGTCACTAGCCGGAGAGGCGTGGTCACTGGCCGGAGGGGCGTGGTCACTGGCCGGAGGGTCGCCGTCACTGGCCGGAGGGGCGGTGTCACGGGCCGGAGAGGCGCCATCTATGACAGGGGACGTCCTCACTGGCCGGGGGCGCTGGCACTGGCCGCAAGAGTGCCGTCACTGGCCGGGGGAGCGTCCTCACTGGCCGGAGTGGCGCCGTCACTGGCCAGAGGGGTGTCGTGACTGATCGGAGTGGCGTCAGCTTTGCATGGGCAGCTCGGGTCCAAAGGACCAGGTCATGACCTGCATGATCTGAATCTGATACTCGGTACGCCACTGTCCCTAAGTATGATGGGTCTTGACTTTGTATTCGACATTTCCAAATATGCGTGGCGCGTCTGGTGCTATTTTCGATCTGGAGCGATTCCTATACAACCAACGTAAGTTAAAAAACGTCGCGTTTTGGCGCCAAAGTTTATAGCGCTGAATAGTGTGCGTGGAACGCATTTCGACAGTATTTGAGGAATTGTGATTGGGACTTGGGTATCGTTGTTTTCCCTTTCCCTGTAAACATGTAGCAAAATAAAATTCAAACTTTGTGAATGTGTAGGTAAAGTTAATATTTTTCATTGTCAAAGTCATTTTAAATTACTATAGCTTGGGATGGCTACTTTGGCCTCATTTTTTGGCATTTCCATCTAGTCAAAACCAGACTCAGCATGAACTTAGCTACAAAATGTTTGAAAGCGACAGAAGAGGTAAAATTGGGTTTGTCTGTTTTTTACCACTGGCGGATCCAGGGGGTGGGGGCATTAGGGGCAAATGCCGCCCACAGGAACATGGCGGGCATGCAATACAATGATGTCCCCCGCCCCGCGTGTTCCTGCATTGGCTGTAAGAAGTAATAATTAGGAAGAAGAAAAATATCTTCCGGTCAATGCCTTTCGCTTTGAGGACACGACACCCCCCCCCCCCCCCCCCCCCGGTCAACAACTTTTCGCTGATGAAGCGGAGCGAAATTTTAGCCCCCCCCCCCCATTCCCGAACCCTAGAACCGCCAGTGAGTTGGTGATTGATTCTTTAAGTTCTTGCTGTATACAATATCGAACGAACTGAGCGGGAACAGACGTGAATGCTGCACATGAGCATCTTAACCCGCGCACTGCGGGGGTTTGCGCCGAACACGAACTGCAGGAGGGGGTGATTTCCGCCCCCGTGAGTTCTCGAAAACTACGCTACGTAGCGACAAGCGGAAAACGTTGTTTCACAGCTTGATACACGTTCTATTGAATATATTCAGTATTTTTTTTAGATCAGGTAAAAATTGAGGTCACCAGAGGTCATCAAAGGTCAAATTTTCCAGTTTTTCCTGTTTTAGGACTTTGCTCCATAAATTCCCATATATCTCGGAACTATGCTAGCTAGAAACAAACGGAAAAATCGATCGCCAGCCATTGAAATTTGCAATCGACAAAGTGTCCTCAAATTCGATCTCAGGTGAATATTTGAGGCTCCAGAGGTCAAAAAAATGAAAAAATTCTGTTTTTTTTTGCAAAACAGTTTTTCGCTGATGACTTTTTCCTAATAGAGATGACGGAAAACTGTTTACGCCATTGTGTTTGCATCGTCAAGGCACTTCGAATCATATGCATGGTGACCTTGTTAGGTTAACTTCAAAATTTGGTCTCAGGTCACGTGACCTTGACCTGATGTCAAGACCCAATTAGGTCATGTTGCATATAGGGAGACGTGTCTCGACGAGACAAACACATTGCTGTCGGTTTTACTTTCTTTCTTCATTATGTCGCGAGTTATTGACAAAAAGTGATGGTGACCTCGGATGACCTCAAATGAACCATGGGGGTCACTGAACAAAACTTACACTTGGATCATCAATAATATCCCATAGTAACATAATCCAGAAGTAATTGGACTAATATCATGCATATCCTTGAAATAGCAAGCATTTTAATATTTCCCCATTGACTTATTATGGGAGGTCACGAAATTGACCTAACCTTAGGTCACCGATATCAAAATTCCGAGATGAACGAGTTGTAAGTTCGTATGCCCTCATGCCACCCTGTAAGTTGCAAACTGATCGGTGAGAAACTCTGGCTTTGGCACAACTGCAAACGTTTTTTGGAAGTGGGGTTACTTGACCTGGTATGGTGACCTGACCTGAGATGACCCGAGGTCATGTTTTTTTTTAAAGTGTGCGCAATTGATGTCCCAACAGGTGTGCAAAAACCCGGCGGCGCTGCGCGCCGCAGTTGTTTTCACTATCTGCGAAAAACCTGAAGGGGGAGGGGGGGGGGGGGTGAGGGGTGGGGGCGGAAATCAACACCCCCTGCAGTGCGTGGGTTAACGGGGCACCTCATTTTCAAGGTATCGGCCTTAACCTGCTTTTTATATATCTTCCGAAAAATATTGATGTGGTAACGTGTGAGTTGCTCAACGGGTTAACGGGTTGATGAAATAATTATTTGGTGCGTTAAAGAGTCAGAGAGTCACGTCAGTCCCCAACATATGTCACTATGTTAACGGGTTACTGGGTGAACAGGTCAACCATCTTCTAGTGGTAGGAATAGGCCCATGTGATTTGTTTTGTGATTCAGATAGAATCTTCTGTTGAGCTAAGCAGGTATCGTTGTGCTGTATGACTGTAACATATTGGTATTATTTTACCTTGAATCCAATTACAAGTTCATGCATACATTTTGTACTTTCCAAGGTTTTGTAGTGTGCTGATTCCAAATCTGATACTCATGTGTGGTCCTTCAAGTTCAACCATCGAATCATCCTAACTGACAGATCTGCTGCCGAGGGCTGCGCCACCGGGGGGGGGGGGGCAGTAGGGCAACCCCCTCTCTCCCCCCTCCCCCCCCCCCCTGTCGTCGGGCAGGGGATATATATTTTTGCCCCTCTGTCATTTAAGGAGGCCCCTCCATGCTGCAAAGAGGCCCCATCTCGCAGGCCCCATCGCGGAGGTCACAGGGGCCCCTGGAAGCCAGAGGGGGTCCTATGGAGGTTAGAGGGGGCCTCTGAAGGCCAGAGGAGGTCATCTGTAAGCAAGAGGGGAGGTCAGAGGGGGACCTATAGAGGTCAGAGAAGAGCATATGGAGGCCAGAGGGTGTCCGTTGGAGGTCAGGAAGGCCCCTGAAGGCCAGAGGGGGTCCTATGGAGGTTAGAGGTGCCCCTGAAGTCCAGAAGCGGCCCTCTGGAAGCCAGAGGGGAGGTGAGAGGAGCCATATGGAGGTCAAATGCCCTTCTCAAATGGAGGTCCCTCCCAAATAGAGGCTCCCTAAATTTTGACTTGACCCCCTGACAAAAATCCGTGGCTCCGCCCCTGTCTGCTATTGCTCCACATTTGACACCATGGTTTTGGTTAGGTTAGGTCATGCTAGGTTAGGTTATGGCTCATTTGCCCCACAAATGGGTATTATGTTTGGAATCAGCACACTAAAAAGCCTCAGAGAGTGGGAACAATTTATGCATGCAATTTCAGTTTGACTCCAGGTAAAATTTGACCCCAAAAAACCCTGATGACAAAAGGTTCGCCAAGACGAGATGAGCCCAAATATACAAATAAATATTCCATAGGGGGTTGGGTTTCTCTCAAGACGAGATCAAAGTTTCACTGCCTCCCACTTTTTGCGACGTTCCTATATCCTGTCACTATACATCTCTTTTGTTCTCCTCTCGAAAACAAAGTTACACTCGCGCCTTATATCTACTATCAAAACCTGACCGACGTTCGTGCTCCTTCCCTCGCACCAACGCCCGACCATGATGTATGTAACTACACGGGGATTACGGTCCCCTCACTGTGTCTCTCCATCCATCCTGCGCACGCCCCCGGACCTCTCCTTCGTTCCTTCCGTCCGGCACGCCCATTCCTTCCTTCCTTCCCTGCGGCACGCGGCCGCCGGCTCTATGTCCCCTCCTGCCGCCGTCCTGCCGCCTCTGCCACCCCACGCCGCCGCCGCCGCCCCGCCGCCGCGCCGCCCCGCCGCCCCGCCGCCCCGCCGCCGCGCCGCCAAGCCAGCTCTGCCGTAGCGGCGGCGGCAGCCAGAGCCGCCGCGCGCCCCGATCTGTTGGCCTTTCCACCCCATTGGTTCCATTAGATTATCCTGTGTGAAGTTTCTTAGCATTTAGATGGAAATCGCTATTGATCCGGCAGCTCATCATGGCGGCGCGCGGCGTCTGCGGCGGGCAGAGGCGCAGAGGTGACGAGTCCGCCGCAGACAGAGCTGCCAACTCTTGGTCGGGCCCGCCGCGGAATGGTGCAGACAGGCGACAGTGCGCCAGAATGGTGCAGACAGGCGACAGTGCGCCAGAGTTGTGACTAATGAAGGACGCAGGACGGAAGTGAAATGGATGTAGGTTAGGTCTCCCTCGTCCAAGACTGACGTAATATTACACTATTTGTGAACGGTTGCAATCTTCAGAAGAGTCAATGCCTCTGTTGTTTTGTATCTGAAGGGTAATTTCTCTTGTACTTTTGTCATGGTGTGTTCAGTTCATATGTGTCGATTTATATACCTTTGGGGGGGGGGGGGGTCTTCGGCCCCTCCAATGTTGAGTTCGGCCCCCCAATGGTGCCCCCCCCCCAATACTTTCCACCCTTATATATCTTGATATACAGGCACAGGGATAGGTGTCTATTTATATGCTTTTTGAGTGGCCCTCTCCCCCCCCCCCCTGTTGAGTTCGGCCCCAGAGGTGCTCTCCCCCCCCCCCCTTCCCCAATGTTTTCTGGCCACTGGCGTATCCAAGGAGCCCAAAGGGTCAGCCTCCCAAATCGACTGAAGTCGGCCAAAAATGGCGCATTTCCTAATTTGAATGCAAATCGACGCAATTTTTACGAAGTCAAGTTTGTTTTAAATCACTATGGAGGTTAGAGGTGCCCCTGAAGTCCAGAAGCGGCCCTCTGGAAGCCAGAGGGGAGGTGAGAGGAGCATGCATAAAAAAACATGCATAAAAAAGCGAAATCCGATGATTTTTTTAGAATTGTGTGACCTTGGGCAGCTTCTTTGCTTGTGTGACTTTGGGCTGGGCAGCCTCTCCAAAGCAGCTTCTTTGCTGTTCTGGCATAACGAAAACGAGTATTCACACCGAAGCGTGGAATCTTCGCCAAGCCTGAGAGGGCCCCATGCCGACCTGAGATAGCCGTTTACCACTTTGAGAGGACTCGTAATCGATCTAAAAGGGCGCTTTTCCGGCCTGAGAGCTTTAAGTCGGTAGGAAAAGAACAATGAACATCCGCTTCTTTGAAAGGTTCATCGATCGACCTGAGAAGGCTATCGTCCGGTCTGAGAGGCCTCTTGCCAGGTGTGGAAAGGCTTTACCTATATGCTAGTCTGAGAGAGTCCTTACGAGGTATGAGAGAAGGATTCTGAGAGGGCCTTTACAATACCTGAGAATTCCCTAGGCTTATCCAAGAGGGCAATTGTCAGGCCCGAGAGGGCCCTGTGTCAGTTTGAGATTCTGAGATTCTCGGCAATTCTGAAAGCCATTGGTCGGTCGGAGGCTCGGTCAAAACTTTGGTTTGAGGTGCCGTCCGACACAAAGCCAAAACTCGAGTTGCTTTATTTGTACGTCAATAACTGATTTAAAACAAACTTGTTGTACCTATTCCTTACATTTTTGTTTACGTTATGCAAATTCAAATATTAATTAAAACCTGATTAGTAGCCGATAAGTCTATAATTTAACATTCTAATGCCTAATCAGAAAAGTTTTACAACATACGTTTTTTTCTTTTACAATCATGAAATGTGTAATTTTTGGCCGATTTCAGTCGTTTTGGTAAAATCATGGCCCTGATATAGACCCCCTTGGACCCGTCCCTGTTCGTCCCCTCCACCCCCCCCCCCCCCCCCCCCTCCACCCCAATCATTTTGATAAATCGACACCGCTGGGTGTGTTTATTAGGTTTAGGCTGGCTTAGGCTTAAGCTTAGGCTGATTGAGCTTGAAAGCAAAATTGCTGAGTAGGATAATTTTAGCAAGACTATTATCTCCGACCTATTTAGTTCTTTTCACTAACCCGCCACTTGTTAACGGTTATTTCCTTGTCGCCATTTTGTGACATCCTGCTCCAAGAAGCATATTGTCCTCTCCAATAGCTCAATTGGTAGAGTAACGGCCTGGCAACTTGTTCACCATGGCAAGGTTGGTTCAAGTCGCTGCGACGCTTGATAATTACTCTTAGCCAGGCGCGGATCTAGGGGGCGTTACCACCCCCCCCCCCCCCCCCCTCCTCCCTGAGCCGGGTCGCGGCCATGTATCGCCCGCCAAGCGCGCCCGCAGGGCGCAACTTTTTGTATATTCCGCCCCCCTGACTGAAACCCTGGATCCGCGCCTGTTAGCAATAGATGACCTGCGGAAGATGTCCTCGGGTGTTGACAGGTCAGATGGCGTCAGGGTTGGGTGGACCGTCCTCCAGCTTAAGAGCACGTTAAACCTTCGCAAATAACTTCTGCGGGTGAACTGAAATTGCGCAATTGGGTGCTAGAGGTCCACGCAACAAAATGCCGGTGAATTGAAAGCACGCGACTCACCATTCGATTAACTCACCTTTCCATTACTGAGCGCCGCTTGTGCTGAATGACGGCTGAAGCTTGCGTGCTGTATTACAAGCGATTCCCAGCATAACAGTGCATAGCCGACATGGAAGTGAACGAGATAAAAGTGAAAACCTGCTGAATGAAAACTAAAAACAACGTGCACGTTTTCATGGTAATGCGCTCAGATCAATTTGATTCATGTGGGTATTTTGGCGTATTTTGTGTGTGTTCATACAAATTGTGTGTAATTTATATCCACAATCATTCCATCCTTATTCGGCTAAGTTCGATTAAGCGTGGAATTATTATTTAAACAAAAATAAATTTGTGTTCAGGCACGTAGCCAAGATTTCGTCCAGGGGGGGGGGGGGGCGGCGCCTCGAAAGGGCCCCCTGCCCAAGCGTTGAAAGGGCCAAACCAAACGGATGAAAAGGCACGCTACGAGGATGGAGAATGCAGTATGACAGGTATGGCATGGGCCATACCAACTTTTAGAAGCTGGAGTTAGCAAACTACCATATCAACTTTTGAACCAGCGACACCAAATTGGAATAGGCTATACCAGCTTCGAATATTTGTTTAGGCTCTAGGCCTGGAACTCTTAAATAAATTTTGCCGCGGAGCGGCGTGAAAATTGTGAGTCTTATCCCTGGATACGCATTCTCATCAATGCGTCGCATTGCGTATGATGCGGACCTCTAAACATGTTATTGTGCGTTTAAAAGTGCGGTAAAAAAGTGTCAAAGCGAACTATTTTGCCCAATTATATAGAAAAGTAGCAACATAACACATAAATGCGCCGAGAAACGGCCCGGTTATTGTTTAACCGGCGTATAATATCATTTGTAGTTCAATTGCGCCGCGGAGCGGCGCGAAAATTTTATTTTTATTCCCTGGACAACTGCAGTCTGCATTCTTACTGTTGAAAGGCCCAGAGTCCCTTCAGATCGTCTATGGGCCCCTCCGACCTTTTCAACGCCCTTCCGACCTGTTCAGGGACTCATCTGGGATCCGCGAGAAGACATGATGTGGAGTAGGTGATATATATATACAACACAAAGAGGACTTACTCCACAACAAAAATATTAAAATTGGAGCTTTCGTGTATATTGTAACACCCTTCGTCAGCGATTAAGAGGCATTCGGTAACAGGTCATTGCTCGTCTTGGAGTAAGTTCTCTTGGTATTTAATCTTCATATGGGATCTCTACGTGCTTTGGGTCCTTCCGGTGTGATCAGGGATCCCTCTGACTTTCCAAGAAGCCCCTCTTGTGTGTCAAGTGGCCCATTCGGCCTGTTCAGAGGTCCTTCCGACCTGGCCAGGGACTGCACTGGCTGATTTGTCGCCCTGCCAACATGCTCAGGGGCCCCTCCGATCTGCCCAGGGGTCCCTCCAGTCTGGCTAGGAACTCATCCGGCATGTTCAAGGGCCCTTCCGACCGGCCCACGGACCGTTTTGGTCTAGCCAGGGGCCCCTCTGACTTGCCCAGGAGCCCTTCCGATCTGCCCAGCGACACTTCTGGTCGGACTGCGCTGGCTGCTTTGTCACCCTGCCGACATGCTCAAGAGGCCCTCCGACCTGCCCTAAGGCCCCTCCGTGCTGACTAGGGGCCCATTCGGCATGTTCAGGGGCCCTTCTGACCCACCCAGGGGCCCTTTAGGTCTGGTCAGGGGCCCCTCTGACCTGCACAGTGGCCCTTTGAACTTCCTAGGGGCTCTCTGGTCTGTCCAGGGTCCATACAGCATGCTCAGGGCCTTACGACCTGGCACGGGACTGCGCTGGCTGCTTTATCGCCCTGCCGACATCCACAGGGGCCTCTCGACCTGCCCAGGGGACCCTCTGTGCTGTCTAGGGGCCCATTCGACGTGTTGAGTGGGCCCTCGGACCCGCTCAGAGGCCCTTTCGGTCTGGTCAGGGGTCCCTCTGACATGCACAGGGCTCTTTTGAACGTCCAAGGGGCCCTCTGGTCTTTCAGAGAGGTGGCCCTAAAGGGCCTCCTCAGGGGTGTTATAGACTCTCTAAAGACCACGCTAACCGTGGTCTTCCGACTCTTAAAGATCCCATGATACTGCGCTTCACGCGGTCTCGTCGGCCCTTTTCGGCGCGGAAAAGGGCCCCCTGGCCTCCAGGGGGAGGGGCGCCCCCCCCCCCCCTCTTGGCTACGTGCCTGCTTATGTTATATTGAGTTAGCAAAATAACGTTTTTCAATGATGACTCAAAGATATTACGAAAACAATTACTTTTTTCCTGTATGTATTCTTGCTACGGATTGTTATTTCACTCTGTATCAGGCTGTCGGCACGCTTTCCTTTTTGCATTGCCAATACCTGAACCGTTTCACTGAGCTCGTATGTCAATGTTCATCACGTTACAGATATGATTTCGGCCAAGCAGATTAAATGGAACGAATAAGCACGTACCTACTTTTGCATTCTCTCAATAAAGAAGGTGCCACCTTACGCGTCATAATCGTATTATTCAACCTGTAGATGTATATTTTAACTTCAAACGTGCATATCGCAAAAAAAAAAATATGTTAAAGTAGAGTTAACTTGAAGAGCATACAACGTCGTTACATTCAGTGTGGCCTGAATTTGGGAAGAAGATTCAGTCTGACACGACTGTCTATACCGCTATTGACTGTCTATACCGCTGTCTATACCGCTGTCACCTTCTCGTTTATTAGTCGTTGATCTCACACCATCCACAGGGCTGGAGATCTCTTTTTGGGTCGGGGGGGGGGTCCAGTCTGGAGGGGGCCACCAGCGTCAGGGCCCCACAATACAAGGGGCCCCCGGGGTAGTGGCGAATCTAGCGTTATTGAGCGGGGGTCAGAGAAGAGTTGTTGACCAGGGGGGGGGGGGGCGTCAGCGAGAAGTTGTTGAGCGGGAGAAAGTAAAGAGATTTTCAAGTCATGATTTTTGGGAGGGCCAAAAACATACATTTACATACAGATTTGATTTTTCGTTTGGGGAGGGCAATTGCCCATTTTTCCCAAAAGTAGAAGACCTTGGAGGACCCAGCAAGGCCCCTCAGACCGGCGGCGAGTTCTGTCAGGTCGACCGATGGTCCTCTCAAAGACGCTGAGGGTCCTGTCTTACCGAATTAAGGCCCTCCCAGGCCGACATAGAGCCCATTCAGATTGAGAGGGCTCACTCAGACTGGCATAGGGCCAGCTCAGCCAGGCATTGGGCACGATCAAGTCTTAAAAATACGTTTCAGACCAGACCAAAGACCCTCAGGCCGAAATACGCTCGGGTCCTCATACCCTCAGGCCGACAGTTATCCTTCAGGCCGACCAAGGGCCCCCTCAAGCCGACCGAGAGCCCCCTTAAGTCGACCGAGGACTCTCAGGTCGACCGAGGGCCCTGTCAAGTCGATCGAGGGTTCTGTCAAGCCGACGTAGGCCCCTCGGGCCAAACAAGGGTGCTCAAGCTGACCGAGAACCCCTCAGGCCGACCGGGCCCACTCAGGTCAACCAAGGGCCCAAGCTGACCAAGTGCCCCATCAAGCCGACCCAGGGACATCTCAGGCCGAGCGAGGGCCCCTCAGACCGATCGAAACCTCTCAGGTCGAACGAGGGCCTCTCAGGCCGGCCGAGAGCCATCTCAGAAAGCCCGAGGGTCCCGCAGGCCCACCGAGTACCCTTGCAAGCTGACTGAGGGCCTCCCATAATAACTGAGGGCCTCCTTAGACCGACTGAGGTCTTGGTCTCTCCTGGCTAACCGAGGGTTCCTCAAGCCGACTGAAGGTCCCTCAGGCATCAAGCCGACTGAGGGCCATCTCATGCCGACCTAGGGCTTCTCAGGCTGACTATGGGCCCCCTCTCACTGACTGAGGGCCCCATCAGGCCGTAGGAGGGACATCTAAAGTCGACTGAGGGCCCCTCAGGCGGAACGATGGTCCCTTAAGCCAACCAAGGGCCCCTTCAAGCCAACCAAGGGCTCCCTCAGACCGACCGAGGGCCATATCAGTCCGACCAAGGGCCCCTCAGGCCGGCTCGGGCAGGCTCAGACCGGCACTCCCAGGCCGATTGTGGGCCCCCTTAGGCAGGCCGAATGCCATCTCACGCCGACTATGGGCCCCTGAAGACGACTGTGAGTTCCCAGGCCGACGCTGGGCCCTCTCAGGCCGGCCAATGGCCATCTCAGGACGACCGAGGGCCTCTGGCCGACCGAGGGCCCCATCAGGTCGTTTTTAAGTCGGTACGGATCACCCATGCCGACTTGAAGACGGGTAACTCGGTTTATAAGCTCCCATTTTGGCATGTGTAGGGCCCATTCTGACCTATGACCGTCCGCTTTATTCTGCTCAAGAGGTCCCCCACCCAGTTTTCATTTTTGTATTGGATCCCCCTGGACCCCCCCCCCGTTTTTAAAATACTAGGGCCAGGGGTGTCGGGACCCCCGACCCCCCTCCCCCAGGATGTCCAGCCCTGACCATCCAACGTTCCTTGAATGCTACACATCAAGTTCCCTTTGAACGTGCTACACTTTTCCAACAATCCCACTTATAATCCGAGGTGCGGATTGAACCACCTGGGCGGAGTCACTGCTGCCGCCTGACCTGAAGGTGTTACCAGGTCACACTGCTGACCTGACAGGTGTGTTACCAGGTCACACTGCTGACCTGACGGGTGTGTTACCAGGTCACACTGCTGACCTGACTGGTGTGTTACCAGGTCACACTGCTGATCTGACGGGTGTGTTACCAGGTCACACTGCTGACCTGACGGGTGTGTTGCCAGGCCACACTGCTGACCTGACGGGTGTGTTGCCAGGTCACAGCGGTGTGAACCAGCTCGGAGGAGCGTTCGTCAGCGGGCGGCCCCTGCCGGACACGACGCGACAGAAGATCGTCGAGCTCGCCCACTCTGGCGTGCGGCCCTGTGACATCAGCCGAATACTGCAGGTCTCCAATGGCTGTGTCTCGAAAATACTCGGCAGGTTAGTGATAGACACTGGAAAGTCACATGCTGAGGTCTCCAATGGCTGTGCGTCGAAAATACTCGGCAGGTTAGTGATAGACACTGGAAAGTCACATGCTGAGGTCTCCAATGTCTGTGCGTCGAAAATACTCGGCAGGTTAGTGATAAACACTGGAAAGTCACATGCTGAGGTCTCCAATGTCTGTGCGTCGAAAATACTCGGCAGGTTAGTGATAAACACTGGAAAGTCACATGCTGAGGTCTCCAATGTCTGTGCGTCGAAAATACTCGGCAGGTTAGTGATAAACACTGGAAAGTCACATGCTGAGGTCTCCAATGTCTGTGCGTCGAAAATACTCGGCAGGTTAGTGATAAACACTGGAAAGTCACATGCTGAGGTCTCCAATGACTGTGCGTCGAAAATACTCGGCAGGTTAGTGATAGACACTGGAAAGTCACATGCTGAGGTCTGCAATGACTGTGCGTCGAAAATACTCGGCAGGTTAGTGATAGACACTGGAAAGTCACATGCTGAGGTCTGCAATGACTGTGCGTCGAAAATACTCGGCAGGTTAGTGGTGGACACTGGAAAGTCACATGCTGAGGTCTCCAATGACTGTGCGTCGAAAATACTCGGCAGGTTAGTGATAGACACTGGAAAGTCACATGCTGAGGTCTCCAATGACTGTGCGTCGAAAATACTCGGCAGGTTAGTGATAGACACTGGAAAGTCACATGCTGAGGTCTCCAATGACTGTGCGTCGAAAATACTCGGCAGGTTAGTGATAGACACTGGAAAGTCACATGCTGAGGTCTGCAATGACTGTGTGTCGAAAATACTCGGCAGGTTAGTGATAAACACTGGAAAGTCACATGCTGAGGTCTCCAATGACTGTGCGTCGAAAATACTCGGCAGGTTAGTGATAGACACTGGAAAGTCACATGCTGAGGTCTGCAATGACTGTGTGTCGAAAATACTCGGCAGGTTAGTGGTGGACGGCCACAACTGCATGCCAAAGATTTCGCAGTTTTTGTTTTTCGAGCTTACACTGGTGCACAGTTCATAGCTGCCATTCTCAGTAAAAAAGTTGTATGCGATTAAAGTCGAAAGACACTCAAATGCGTTAAAATTCAAGAATGGATAGTGGAGAACTGTGATTAAGTTATCCACTATCCATTAAGTACGGGCGGAAAAGATGAATGGCAGCTTTGTAGGATGGTCAACAGTCAATACAATCGGCCAAATGTGCAGTTTTTGGTGAAGTTAAGTGTGTAGTGCAAGCGATTTGCCTGGCGCTTAGGCATTCGAAAAAGAATCTTATGCTTCTTACAGCCGTTTCGAGCCTATCAACAGATATACAAAATAGTATTCGGCTAGGTGTGGAACAGGGATGTAGGAACGTCACGACAAGTGTGTGTGTGTGTGTGGGGGGCGGGGGGGGGGGGGGCAGTTAAACTTTTATCTCGTCTTGAGAGAAACCCAACCCCCCATGCAATATTTATTTGCATTTTTGGGCTCTTCTGGCCTTGGCGAACCCTTTGCTGTCAACAATGTTCCTCGATAAGCAAAATGATTTTTTTTAGCAACAATTTTGGCCGAAAAGTGATGGAGCCATGGCACCTGGCTCCCCTGTTCCTACGTCTATGGTGTGGAATATTAAAAGAAAAGTTACACATTTAAAGCTAACATTCTTATGTGAATCGTGTAAAGCTCTTGTGTAGTTCCGTTCGCGCACTTGTTTATTTCGCACACTGTGAGGAAACGTCATCCTTCAGGCAGCGTGTGTGAGACGCATTCTGAGTACGTCAATTTGCTGCTGAAATTCAGTATCTGTTCTCCTGCGGCCTCATTTGCATCTCTCTGAACTCCTTACCGTTTCTGTTTTGCTACGTCTTTATCTTTTATCCGTCTTTTAGCTGAACTAAAGCCTGTTATTTATGCAAACGTTGGTTCGCCTAGCTCTCGTCTCGTCCGTTTCATTCTCCTCGTTTAGGCCGATTTCTCCACAGCTGCTCCGCCGGCTGCCGCCTGTTCCGCGGTGAATACCCTCGAAAATTGAGATATTTTGTCGAGCGAACTATTAATCATCTTGAAAAGCCGCCGGCGTGATTTGGTCCCAATCAGCTGGCGCCCAAGTGACTCGCAACCAGCTGAATGGAAATATGATCGCGCGTAAAGAGCAGACGAGCGGGCGCCCTCCTTTGCGCCGCGGTTCGTTACATGGCCGCGTGAAAGGGGCCATGATGGATGAACCCAAAACAAGCCAGATTTGACACATCCTTTGACGGTGGGCTCCGGTGCGACCATCATCGGCACTGGTTTGGGCTCGGCGATGCGTGGGACGCGGAGCGCTCATCAGTCTTTGATTGTGTCCTGGTTATGGAGGCTGGGTGTTTAGTGTGTCTGGCGATCATTCCTTGTCGGGCTGACCGGATGGTATTCGGGAAGGAGGATAATGGGAGGTATAGTAAACAGCCAGGTTTCAGCTGTGTCTACATGTTCACGTCAACGTGTTGCCACTTGGCTGGCTATCGTTGTTTGGAGGAGACATAGTAACTTGAAGTATAAAGTGCCCGGGACTCCCTGAATTCGAGGGCCAAGGCTACAGGACAGTGCTCTTCTCCGGTTAACACAATCTTCAGGTGAATGAACCAGTCTCCATGTGGCTCCGTATTAGAGCGCTGACAAACTCAAAATGAAAGGAGGCATTGAGGCCAGCCGCATTGAAGCTGCCGCATACCTGGGTTGACGAACACACACAAGCGTTGGTCACTCAAGCTTTTGGCACCATGCCAGTATTCGTTCAGCGCTGCCAATTTCCATAGCTGGTTTTCTGCGTCACTGTGGGCACATTGCAGTTACACATATTCAAAGATGAAAAGTCGATGACAAACAGCTAATAGTGAAACTATTTAGTCCGTGCCGTACCTATAGAGTTGATAAAGACAACCATCCAACTCAGACCGTATAAGAAGCCAACAGTCACGCATGTTATTTGTTTACCTGTAGGTCTCTGGCCTGAGATCCCCCGAAAGCTTTCGGCCAAAAATGTGCATACCTGAAATAAAACAGAATCGTATCAAGAAAGCGAGTTTTGGACGAGTTCGTTTTTATATTTTGTTCCTATTAGTATCCACCCCTTGTCAAATACGTCATATGTGGCGTGTTTGCCGAGTTGGACGCTGGGTGAAATGTGATACGTGCCGTGCCACTCGAGATATGACGTCTGTCTGCTGCATTGACAGGCTCGACTTCTTGGTCTGTTGTGACGCTCACTTGTGTATTGACTTTCCCGCCTGAACCGCCGCCCTCTGCGCTCCGGAGTTCTGACTCGATTTCCTGTCGGGACTTTCAGGTACTACGAGACGGGCTCGATCCGGCCTCGCGCCATCGGCGGCTCGAAGCCTCGCGTCGCCACCAACGAGGTGGTGGAACGAGTCACCGCGTACAAGCACGAGTGTCCCAGCATCTTCGCGTGGGAGATCCGTGACCGGTTACTGCAGGAGGGTGTCTGTTCGGCAGAGAACATCCCCAGCGTGAGTGCCGCTGACGTTGGGTCCTTGCGTCCGTCTGATTCGTCAGTCTGATATCCGTGCCGCTGACGTTGGGTCCTTACGTCACCCAATGTCCGTCTGATACGTCCGTCTGATACGTCCGTCTGATACGTCCGTCTGATATGTCCGTCTAACACCCGCAGACCACAGACAGATCTGTCCGTCTGTTGTCTCGCTGTCGATCTGTTTCCACTGGAAAAGTGCTGCTAGTGTTTTTTTTGTTGTTGTGTAGAACTGTTGACTTTGTTCTGCCAAAATTGGAAATATAGTTAACATGAGATTGATTCGATATCATTAAAGTGGTCACTTGCTGTGCTTATCAGCCTTCAAACCACAAGTCTTCTAAACAGACCTGGTTACAGCTTTTCCAAGCGTGTGTAAAAGGAACAATTATATTGACTACTGACTATGAAACGGCACATGTACTTTGCCTGCTTCTTCTCATTGTCTACCTTTATTGTCTTGCCTCACTGACCTGACCTGCCCCATCTCTTGACCTGACCTGCCCCATCTCTGCCAGGTGTCTTCCATCAACCGCGTGCTGCGCAACATCGTATCCACCAAGGAGCAGAGCATGACTCCCGCCTCCTCAGTGCCGTGCAGTCAGCCGGACGCCGTCTACGACAAACTCCGCGCGCTCAACAGCCCCGGCGGCTGGCCGCGTCCCGACTCCTGGTACCGGCCGGCTGCCGGCGGCGGCGGCGGCGGCGGCGGCGCGGGCGGGGGCGGGGGCGGCCAGTACCCGCTGACCGCGCCGGCCGAGTCGCCGCCCGTCGGCCATCAGCCGCCGGCCATCACATCTCATCTCCGGGACGACCTCAAGAGCGAGACCGGTGAGTAGCGCCGTGGTGACGGCACGGAGAGGACCGGTGCGGATACAAAATTAGCGGCTGTCACGCCATAGGATGTGACAGCCATAGGATGCGACAGAATACACACAGCAAGTCCGCCCCTGTAGCTCAGTCGGTAGAGCGCTGGGCTCTTGGCCTCAACCGGTAGTGGCAGCCCGGGTTCGAGTCGCTTCGGCGCTCGCTATTTGCCCCTGACTGGGATGACCTGCGGCCGGTGGCAGCGGTTGCGTTCAAGATCAGTTGACGTCAAAGGGCGGGGCGGACCTTGTCCAGGTATGTCGGACACGTAAAACTTTCGCCTCTAAATTCTGCTGGCTGCCAGGAATTGCCTGATCGGGTGGTAGGGTCAGGGCCTGCGCAACAAGCTATGCTTAGCGCGGGTCTTGTTCTCGGAAATCCATCCATTCAAAACATTCCAACTAAATGTATTATTTTTACAAACAATAGTCGTGCTGCAGTCGTCACTGCCACTGGTGGAGCCGCAGGAAGCAGATGGCGTCAGAAACTCACCGTCTCTTTGGAAATGATGCAATGTGGACTTAAAATAACACTTTATTGTATACAATATTAAATGGAGTATCCTTGTGGTGCAGGTCAAACACCCATAATGAACTATAATGCCTAATATTAATATATAATGCCATGCTCCCATTATCTTCAGTTACATAAACTTCCCAATCATGCATTATTTATCACCAGAAAATATACAACATTAAGGGATTTAAAGTTGGCTACTTTTGTTACGGGAAAATAAGTTGTTTTGACTGTAGTACAAACATCTTTAAAATAATATAGGAACCCCAAAGACAGTGTATGCCTCTAGATCTGTTCTGCCAGTCATTACAAATCCGATCAGCCTCGCCCTATGATCACCACGACTGATGGGCTCTCCATTAGACATGTCAGATCGGAAGTCTCCCCCGTCTCTGTCGATCCGCCATTTCCGACAACACTGAGCAGTCCACCGGAGCCGCCTCAGCGCGATAACCCGGAAACCAGCCGGCGACAGCTGTCCGGGGCGGCTCCGGGCGGCTCCGGCCCCGACACCGGTGGCTGACCTGGGATCCCCATGTCACTGTCGGCTCCCCACCCGCGCCATCCACGCCTCCCCCGGCTGGTTTGCGGCCGCAGTCAGGGTCCAGAGCTCAGCCGCCGTGGAACCACCGGTTCGTTGTTCCACCAGTTCGCGGCCGGACTGTTTCGCGGCGAATCTGCGCTCAGTGTCAGTACCCAGTACCCAGCGCCCAGCGCCCAGCGGTCGGCGGTCGGCTCCCACGCTTGTAACATCGCCACCGAACCGTGCGTGTCGCGCTTTGTCGGCGCATTGTGCCGGCGCGGCGGCGGCACTCGGCCGCTGCGAGGGGGCGCCCCCGCCGCGGCGGCGCGCCGGCCGGGTCCGCATTATCGTTAGCGCCGACAAAGGATCAGTAGCCGGCTCATAACATGTCCCCCACTCCAGGCCCGTTGTGCGCACCCCTCGGATTCGCTACAGGCCGCCGGCCCGATTGAGACGTCATCGGAGCGACGCCGTCCAAACAGCGTCCCCGGCTGGCGGCGATGACAGATGTCTGACAGGTGCTGACACCGCCGCGGCGCTACCTGTTATCGCCGCCCGAGACCGCGGCGGGCCGGGCCGGGAGGTGCTGTAGCGGCCCAGCGCGCCCAGAGGCCGCCTGGCAGTGTCCAGTTCAAAGGGGAGAGGACCAGGGTCCGGCCCGGTTGAGAGGGGGGAGGAGGGAGGCGCCGGGCGGGTCGCACAGACGGCGGATAAAGCCGAGTTTGTGGCGGCGGAGTTCACAGGAGCCGCCGCGTTACCAATACCTGGGAACCTGAGCGAGGTGTTTATGCGGCCGGCTTTCAAAACAGCTTTAGGCCGGTCATTCGATCGGGATTGGACGCACAAAGGAATGGTGTGGCTCCCGGCGGCTGGGATTTGTCATGAGAGCGGAGCTGTCGCTGTAGTTGTAGCCGTTGTAGCTGGACTAGTGTACGCACCTGGGGTAGCCCCTACCATGTTCCCGGATCACACCAACCTCAATATTTCCCCGAACACTCCCCTGAGAAAGCAAACATCTAGCACAAACATACCACTCAAACAGCTCGATTCCGTAAACTGCGCCAGAATTAAGGACACCTCACAGAGAGCCTCCGCAAACTACGACAGTATTAAGCCCACCGGCCACCACACGAAACACTCCACACGAACACGGACACTTGCAGCACCCCCCCCCCCCCCCCGCGCGGACCTGGCTCCGTCCGTATAGATGGCCCTCCCTGCCTCCATCTGGCCAAATGGCGTCGACCGCGTTAGCGAGTGGCGTCCGGCCGCGGCGCCGGCGTCGACGTTCGTGATTTGTCAGCGTCGCTAACGTCGCCTGTCGCCGGCCGGCCGGGGAAATGTTTACAGCGCGCGTTACCACATTACTGCATTATGGATGAGGTGTGCTCGGTGTGACGGCCGCCGTCGGTCGGTCGGCTCGGGGTGCCGCTGTCGCAGAGCTCACCGAGCGACGCGCTCTGTAGTGGTGAGGGGATGCCGCAACGCTATGTGGTGGTGGTAACGTTAGACGGGTGGTGGTAGTGAGGTCAATAAAGAAGTGGCAGCGGTGACGTCAGCAGGGCAATGTGACATCAGCGTGAGGGTGACGTCAGAGGAGCAGTGGTGGTGACGTCAGCGGGGCAGTGGAGTGCTCCGTGATGACGCACGCGCTCGTTGGCGTGTGTGAGTCATGCTGACGGAGATGTTGCTGAAGGTATTTTGAGAGAGCAGTGTTAGAAGCTGTTTCATCGTTGGATGAGCATGATAGTGTCAGTTTTTGTGCCAGAGTGTGATTCTGCAAATGCGATATACCTGCTCCAGATGAAGACTGGTGTAATTTACACATGAAGCTTCACACGGCATCGAATTAGCGAGCGAAAACTGTGAAGGTACTCTCACTATATTTTTGTCTGTCTAAATTGAGCAGTGACCTAAAGTGTCTAGTATAACCTTAAAGTAAAATTGTAAGTACAACTATAAATGATAAAATTTGCAATATAACTATAAATTATAAAATTGCAAGTATAACTATAAATTGTAAAATTGTAAGCTTAGTAAGTGACCAGTTTTGTCACATACTAAGCCAAGACCGTGTGCCAGTGTTATGTCGCTCCTGCAAGCCTGGCGAAACTTGGGCCACTAATTCTTATTTATTGCTTCAGCCACCTCTCCTATTCATTATCGCGTTCCAGTGACACTATATATCCGGGGCTGTCACCACTCGCTCCGCCAAAAACACTGCCACTGTCGTCTCCAACCTTTCCCACCGATGAAAAACGGCCTCGCGAAGCCCTATCGCCCCGAGACGGCCTCGCCTCGCGCCTCTCCCGGCGGCGTTTCACTTAAAAAGAAGCTCGTGGCTCGTTGCGAGACGAGCTTGCCGCGCTGGGGCGGCCCGGTCGCCCCGGAGCGCTGATTTCCATATGGAAACGAGAGGCAATTCGGCGCGGTGCGGCGTCGGTGGCGCGGCGGCGGCGGCGGCGGCGGCAGCGGCAGCAGCGCGCGGCGCGGCGCGGCGCGGGGCGTTAATCAGTGCCGGCGATGCGCGATGTAATGCCTCGGTAATCCCGGCGGCGGAGGACAGACGAGCGGCCCCCGGGGACCGGCTGCCCACACCGCCAGCCGGAGAACTGAGCAGCACAGCGGGGCAGAAGCGGCGAGGGCTGCCGCTCGCAGGCGAGGGCTGCCAAGCCACTAACTGGCGCAAGATGGAGAGGATGGACAAGATGACATTATCCTAAACATGTGAGGAAGACTTATAATCAAAATCACATTACATTTCGAAAAGATGCAGACTTCTCAAGATCCTACAAAAATAAAGATAACATATTTTCGTAATCTTACATTATAAAGGACACACGAGAATCCAGCGCCCATATCACAGCAAAAGTATGAATCACATTAGACGTTTAGGTAAGATTTCCAGTAGGTATTGAATAAAAGGAAAAAGTTTCGGTGAAAACTTTAAAAGAGGAATACTTTTATCTGTTGCCTGTGCATTGCGCTCAGATAAACTTCTCACAATTTCTGTGTACCCTCTCAAGTGTCATTTTATCATACCTGATGACCAAGATCCTCCCGACATTGATTAAATGCTTATCAGCAAATGATGTTTCACTTTTAGTCAACTGACATTATTACAATCTTGGTATATAGTTTGCCGGCGATACATGTGTAAATCGTCTTCTTTCTTCTTTTAGATAGGATGTCGGACTAATACGGCGGTCAGCGGGCCACCCACGAACTGGGGTATCTGGAATGTATCGTTACAGTGATCTCAAACGTCAACAAAGGAAAGAATGACTCGCTTGAGTCCTTCTCGCACCCGTCGAACAGATTCCTTTTAGTTAAATGCCGCCGTGTCGAATGCTGGTCAAAAGCCGATCATTCGCAAGGCACCCAGACGCTACCTTTCTATGCTCTCCTGAAGTTTCCATGTCATGCGGTACAGTCTACCCAGACCAGGCGGCTGCGCGGGACGCCCGCCTTCGGACACCATGTTCCCTCCCTCCGCCGCCGCTTTGTGCTGGCCGCTCCGTCTGGCCGCTCCGCTCTGTGCTGGCCGCTCCGTCTAGCCGCTCCGCTCTGTGCTGGCCGAGCCTGGCTGGTCCGCTCCCTCCGCCGCCGCTCCGTCTGGCCGCTCCGCTCTGGCCGCTCCGCTCTGTGCTGGCCGCTCCGCTCTGTGCTGGCCGCTCCGCTCTGTGCTGGCCGCTCCGCTCTGTGCTGGCCGCTCCGCTCTGTGCTGGCCGCTCCGTCTCGCCGCTCAGCTCTGTGCTGGCCGCTCTGTGCTGGCCGCTCCGCTCTGTGCTGGCCGCTCCGCTCTGTGCTGGCCGCTCCGTCTCGCCGCTCCGCTCTGTGCTGGCCGCTCCGCTCTGTGCTGGCCGCTCCGCTCTGTGCTGACCGCTCCGCTCTGTGCTGGCCGCTCCGCTCTGTGCTGGCCGCTCCGTCTGGCCGCTCAGCTCTGTGCTGGCCGCTCCGTCTCGCCGCTCCGCTCTGTGCTGGCCGATCCGCTCTGTGCTGGCCGATCCGCTCTGTGCTGGCCCCTCCGCTCTGTGCTGGCCGCTCCGTCTGGCCGCTCCGCTCTGTGTTGGCCGCTCCGCTCTGTGCTGGCTGCTCCGCTCTGTGCTGGCCGCTCCGTCTCGCCGCTCCACTCTGTGCTGGCCGCTCCGCTCTGTGCTGGCCGCTCCGTCTGGCCGCTCCGCTCTGTGCTGGCCGCTCCGTCGCGCCGCTCCGCTCTCCCGGCTCTCCTGCCATCTCTCGCGGGGTAATCGGCGTGACACTGCCCTGCGCCGGCGGCATTGTTCCCCTGCTATTAGCGCTGCCAATTGTCGGCTGGTTGTCCGGGCGGGCCGGCGGCTGCTACCTAGCCAATTAGACGACACAAAGCCGGTTGCCACATGACCGAGCTGGATCGTCGGCGCGCCGGCCTCAATAGTCACTGGTGCTGACGGGGACGGGGCGGGAGCGGTATCTGCCGGAGGAGGAGGGAACCGACGCGCGCGCGGGCGGAGCTCTTGGAGGGTGGAGCGAGACGGGTCTCTGAAGAAGGGTGGGAGGCGATAGATAGACTGGCGGTGGACTGGACTAGGAGGATGTTGGTACAGTACACAGCAGTGCTGGAGGACAATACATGGCTGAGACAAGATGGCTAAGATGGTATTGGACACATTTTAATGGCTACGTAGAAGAAGAGAAAGACATGCCAATCGAAGACTTAGTTTGTCTTGGTTAATGGTTATCCGTCTTTCTGATTTGTTCATTTATTTATCTTTGGCTCGGTCGACGAAGAGGGATCAGAGGAAGAGTTGCTGGAATTGTGTTGAAGTAACACAAGGTTGAAAAAAATCAGTAACATTGCACTCCAGACTTTGGAAGCATACCTGCCTATAAAGGTTGCGATGGGGTAATTCATTTAAATGCGGGGACAGACGATGTTTTACCAGCTGAACATAACGATTAACCACATACCGTGCCAAACCAACCCACTACAAATGGTAAATTAGACCAAGTCACCATACTGATGCTGCTGGTTCATAAAAGAATAAGTTCCATAGAGTAAGAAATTGTATTTGGCATTGATTAGCTGCATTCTGAATAGAACGTCATCTGTCACAAATTGTGGTGAGGTTAGTTCTCGTGCTGATGAATTTGTTATCTGGCCCATTATTTCTTTGTAATAAACGCAATATTCGGCCGATCACACAGCACCAAAGCGCATCGTGCAACATTGTCCTGATTGCACGTGGACATTTAACAACGGTGTCTAACTCTAGAGCTGCAGCAGCAGCTTCGCTCTATTTCGGCAGCAAAGCCCGCAGCACCGACGCGAACAATTTCGCCGGCTCGATCCCCTCCTCAATCGTGTCATTTGGGAAATAATTGGATGGGTTCAACAATGGGACAAAAATGGTCTCCGTATGACAAACGGCCGGACTCAGCGCCAGTTTAGTTTTGGGATCTGTTGGCTTTGCCTATAAGCCGCGCAATCAATTTGGCAACATTGATTTTCGGGGCGATTCTTGTAGATGTCAAGCGGTGCAGCGGCGGCGGCGGATTCGATCGTTACGACCTGGTGCCGATCGGGCGGCAGCGGCGGCGGCAGCGGCGCGGCCGGAGCTGTGCTGTAGCGCCGAGCGCCCGGAGCTCTTTGTCGCTGCCGCGTCTGCGTTCCGAGTCTGCCGGAAGCCTGCCGGGAGCAGAGTGTAGGGGCGGGCAGCGTGTTGCCGAGCGTTGAATAATGAGCCTTAGATGGCTGGCGGTGTAAAGAAGCGCGAGACGGATGGAAGAGACAGGCGTCCAGGAAAAACTGCCCGACGATAAGAGTCGGTGATGAGATAGTGACGACATGACTAAATCGCAGTATGCAGATGAGGTAAATGATGTAATAATTATGGGGGCTCTAATGCAGCATTCATCATTCTTTGACCGAGATTTGCGGTAGATAGCATGTAATTGTTCGCGAGGCAATTCACCAATCTAGACAAAAGTGAACAATTATCAGCATTCAACCAACATATTAACAATGCAGGATGGTCGAAACCCGCTGCAGCTCATCTGCTCTGCCAGGCCGGCTTCCCTATGTATGTACATACATACATACAGTATGTATGTATGTATGTATGTATGTATGTATGTATGTATGTATGTATGTATGTATGTATGTATGTATGTATGTATGTATGTATGTATGTATGTATGTATGTATGTATGTATGTATGTATGTATGTATGTATGTATGTATGTATGTATGTATGTATGTATGTATGTATGTATGTATGTATGTATGTATGTATGTATGTATGTATGTATGTATGTATGTATGTATGTATGTATGTATGTATGTATGTATGTGGACATTTAACAACGGTTATGTGTTGTGTGGTGTTGTAACAACGGTATACATACATGCATGTATGTATGGGTGTATTCAGTATTTACGTCTTTGTGTGATCCACACTTGCGACGTGACTATAATGCCCAGTCAATAGATGAAAAAGGTGAACATGGTGATGACAATCACACAAGGAACTTGCATTTACACAGTCTCACAAGAGTCACCGAGTCATGAGATTCCTACTAACAGCGCGATTAAACCTATCGATGGACAGTCGAGTCAGTTCCGAGGGCAGAGCGTTATACAGGACGGGTGCCCGTCGATGAAAGCAGCGCTTTCCAGCATTGGTACGAGACGCAGGGACGTGTAGCTGCGAGTCCTGCCTTGTGCCACACTCTCGACGTGAACGGTTGGTGTGAAACACACTCACCAGACACTCAGGCTCACCATCTCGCAGGACCTTATGCAAGAGGCGGAGCGTGTGGTATTGTACCAACACGTTAGAAATCATCCAGCCAAGCCTCTGTCTCAGGCCAGACACATGGTCACATTTTGTGCGACCGAAGATAACACGAGCAACAAAGTTGAGAATTCCTTGAAGGGGTTTGGGTGGTGTTCCATTGGCTTCCTTGTAGGTACTTCCTAATGCGGAACGCAAAATACTCCACACATAATTCCCTTTATTTACCCGTCAAAACCATTCTCCAATATCTTGAAATACTTTCTTCAATCTTCCTTCAATAACACATGAAACGCGTCTCACATATCAAACGCTTTCGCAGTTTGATTTCAACTCTGCATTTCAACACCCCACCCATCACTGCCAGTGGCAGCAAACCTGCTGCAGTCTATCCGCTGTCCACCAAGTCCCCCTCCTCTCCCCCTCTCTCCCCTCCCCGCCCCCTCTCTCCCACCACCACGCCGTCGCGGCGCCGCTCGGCCTCGGCCGGATCCGGCGGCGGCAATTTTGGGTATTTCTGCTGGCGCCTTCTGCGCTGTTTATCATACTTCCTGGCTGTGACAGCGCTGGCAGCAGACGCCGCCGCGGAGAAAGAGGGAGCGCCACGTGAGCACGCGCCGACCAGCCGGCGGGCGAGATAAGCCGGCGTCCGCCCGCCGCCAGCCAGCCAACCAGAAGTCAGATAGGGCGCCGGCAAAAACGCGTCGAATAGGGCGGCGGGCGGCGGACCTGCCGTCAAACCCAGCTCCGTCTATCGGGAGATTCATTCGGCTGCTGATCTGGCAGTGATAGCGCTGCTGAATGGTGGAGGTGGGAGGGGCGGCGCGGGGGCGGCGTTAGGGGTGGGGGCGGTGGTGGTGGGGACGTGGATGGCGGTGGCGGTGGCGGTGATGGGTCGGGACCGCGGCACGTTAGAGTGACGGATGGCCGCCGTTAGAGCCAGCTAAAGGTGGTGGACAGCGCTCAACACAACGCCGGCAGAACCCTCGTTCGGGACCTGACTCAGGCCTCTGCTCAGACTCCTGGCTCAGAGCCCCGGCTCAGACTCCAGGCTCTGTCGGTTATGTTCGTTCTCCACTCTAACGCTCCCCGTTCCTCCAGGTCTGGAGTCTCATGACGGCTCGGCCACGTCGTCTCCGACGCCCGGTGTGAACGACGGTGAGGACGAGCAGGCACGGGTGCGTCTCAAGCGCAAACTGCAGCGCAACCGTACCTCGTTCACCAACGACCAGGTCGAGAGCCTCGAGAAAGGTCAGTCCGAGGTGGACAGGGCGGTGAGGTGTGGATGGCGGGCTCGCTTCGCACTTTCACTTTCAGGCTCACCTGACTGTATAGTTACGTTAAAGCTCGTCTCATATCATGCACTCTTCGGTCGTCTCTAACGCATTTACTGTCTTCTCTCGCTTTTGACACTTTCATCGCCCCTTGACATTCTATCGTGTGACACTTCCTTTAACCCGTTACACTCTCTCGTGTGACACTTCCTTTAACCCGTGCTTTCTCTCCGGTACTCGCCTCACGCATGGGTGGAGCTTTTCCAAGAAAGTTGGTGGGGCAAAATGTCATTTTGCTTGATTGTTTTGTTTGGTTGAGGTGAAAATTACCATTTTAATGCCGGATAACCACAAAATCTGACAAGAGTTGGTGGGGCAAAACACAAAGTTGGTGGGACAGTGGCCCCACCATTTGAATAGGAAACTCCATCGGTGGCCTGATGCCGTTTTCTCTGCCGGCAGAGTTTGAGAGGACCCACTATCCGGACGTGTTCGCTCGTGAGCGCCTCGCCGCCAAGATTGGTCTGCCGGAAGCCAGAATACAGGTATGTCCACTAAGCCAGAATACAGCGCCGGCAGTATGCCGTAGTACGGCATATTGGTGCGCCGGCCTGCAAAACTTTTGGAACCCGTGACCGAACCGGGGGCATCCCGATCTTCAGTCTAGCGTTCTCCCGCCTAAGCTATTTCGACAACGGTTTTAGACAAACCAAACGCCGTGGTTCCCTAAGTGCGGCATTCTGAGCACTCCATTCACGGCATGCCGCACTTACGCATTCACGGCATTTGGTAAGATGCCGTGTGTGTAAGTATAGTGACCCTGGACTATGGTCTCTAACACAGCCCCGACCACCTCTGCCCGAATAGCAAGCTATCCGGGTCCGATGACCGACCGATACGACATTGGTTAGCTCGTGCTACGCGGGACATTGGGGGCTCAGGAGCGAATCGGTCCCGGAGGCCGGCTGATTGGCCACCAGTGAGGCGTATCGAGAGACAGCGACAACATAGTCGGCAGTCAGATTGGTTGACAAATCGATACGTTCCTGACCTCTAACCGGATACATTGCACCGCGACAGGAAAGGCTGCGTGTTCTTGATTGAGTGCATGCTTGCCATACTAACCCCGATCCAATATTACGCAATACGTATGCGACTTGCGAGCATTCAAAATACCTTGTTTACTTTGTTTCAACTGAGCCTATGATCCCGTCTTCTACCATGCGCTATGTGGCTCTCAGCCTCTTAACCCGCCATTGGTTGGGGGGGGGGGGGGGCGTTTTTCGCCCCTCCCTCCCCCTGACGAACTTTCGCAATAGCTCAAAACCTAATAGCGCTATCGGCGTGAAACTTCAGGTACCTTCTCCTACATCAATGATACGTCTTCTGTGCAAAAATATAAAAAAATCGTCGACATCGTTTTCTCTCTCGAAATATAGCGAATTTAGTGACGTCACTACGCACGAGTTTGACACAAAAATCAGCTAAATTTTAGCAGGCCGTACAAATGCCATATTTGAAGCAAACCGTAATCTAAAAACGTCAAAAGATAGCTAATAAAAAGGACTACAAAATGGCTATCTCGGATTTTTGAAAATTTTGGTTTCTATCCCAAATATTTACACACAAAAAAAAACTATTCGTAAAAAAATGCCCTCAAATGAACATTTTCAAACATTTTAAAAACCGGAAGATATGTTAAAGAACCATATGTGGACAAAACCCAAAGCAAATTTAAAAGCAATATATTTATTTTTGACTGACTTATCGCTCCCTAAGTATAAGTAACTCATGACGTCATATTTTGAAATTGCGTTTTTGGCTTTTAGCGACCAGATACAAATAAATAACAGCACTGTATTTCTGAGACAAAACCGGTCTAGACACATGCCTTTTTTATTTAGATTTATCGTTACCTGACCTTGACCTTATATGGCGTCAAATTGTGAAAATGTCTGCTACAATCGAATTATACGTGTAAAATAACTCATTCAACATGTGTCGCATGGCTTTCGTAGACCTGTGACCTTTTGTGACCTGACCTTGACCTTAACCTTAGCTTACAATTTCACTTTTGCTTATGCGGGATATGTATTATACCTTCGAGAGCACTTTGTGCGATAATAGTCGCAATCTAAGTCTTCGGATGGATAGTATGGCCCAAAAACTCAAATATCTCAATTTTTACCTTTGACCTGATCGTGACCTGATGTGACCTTTTTTGCAAATTTCGTGTACGCTTTGGATGCGTCTCATTGAGAGATTTCGATTGCCGCCTTGCGCGTCGCGCTGCGGTTATTGGTTCGGAAGATAACCAAGGGGGCGAAAAACGCCCCCCCCCCGCCAATGGCGTTCGGCTGAGACCCCAGCCAATGCCGGGTTAAACCGCCTCTGACACCCTCTCGCCTCCCAGGTGTGGTTCTCAAACCGGCGCGCCAAGTGGCGTCGTGAGGAGAAGCTTCGGTCGTCCCGCCGTGTCTCGGAGCCGACGGCCAGCTCCTCGCCGGCGGCTCAGGCAGCGGCACACGGCGCGTTCACCGGGGCGCTGTACCCGCCGCCACTGCCCACCGTCTCAATGGCCGACTCCTATTGGGTGAGTGACGGCCGATCGGACCGGCTCTGGTGGGGAGAACAGAGGCTCTGTGGAGGCTATTATTGCTGGAGAGCGGGGGCTTACTGATAATGTGTATCCGTCCTCAGTCTATTCTACTTGTCCTGCTTAGACGTACTACACCTCAAGCGACCCCGTCACTGTTACGGACTCGGACGTGAGCCTCGCTTTGTCCCTTTCCTGACTGCAGAGCATGCTATTGTTAAGGGCACAATGAGGTCACTTTGTCATCCGTCCCCTTCAGGCAGAAGTTCCCTGTGAGGCTGACGGCGCCAACTTTGTCCCTTGTTCATGCTGAAGGTTAGGCTGGCAACGCCACCTGCAGCCTCCGCTGACAGCGCCACATGCAGAGCGCCACCTACAGGCGGGCTACAGTCCGTTCCCGCTAGCAGCGCTACCTGGGTAGGTCCCTTGTTCACATAGAGGCTGTACTGACAGCGCCACCTACAGTGAGTTCTCCCTTACACCGCTGTATGTCCCTTGTTCACGTGTATGGCTATACTGACACTCGATCTCCGCCGGCAGCCCGTCCTCGGTGAACCCGATGAGCTACGTCTCGCATCAGCGGCCGGCGGCAGGGGGCGGCACCTGTCTGCAGGGCCAGCGCGACTACGGCGGCTACATGGCGCGCTCGGCCTACGACCCTCTGGCGTTCTCCTACGGCCGTTCCAGCCCCTGCCACGCCGCCGCCGCCGCCGCCGCCGGGGGCCAGTATCAGCTGAACGGACAGTACGGCGTGCCGGCCGTACCCGGCATGACGGGCGTGCCCGGCGGCGTGCCCACCAGCACGGCAGCGGTCAGCTCGCATGGCAGCGGTATGTCATCGCAGGGGTCGCAAACTCGTGTGGAGTTTTAGGACGCAGTAGCAGCCTCTGGCTATTTGGTTCGCTGAACAAATTTGGCATAGCCGCTCTGTTGCATTCCGCGCTATTTTTAACATTTCCATTTCTTTGGTTTAAATGATTCTGTTAGCTGGGCCGCTGGCTGTGCAGACAATGGAACAAAAGTGCATTGAAAGCAAACTGTGGT
>JAXIVJ010007820.1:7500-58624 GCA_036785665.1 Chirona hameri
ACGCTAAGTAATTTCGACACAGGACTAGTGTGGTGGTAGTAGATCGGGGCACGAAACAGCGTCTTCTAAAGGGGGCCTTTTAGAAGACGCTGTTCGGCTGTTTCGTGCCCCGATTAGGGTACGAAACTTGAAACTCGTCGACGGATATCCATCTATCGTCCAAACAAATGCCATATTCGTTTTTTCAGCTCGAAATACCCCGCATAGCCGAATTTCAAGACAACTTTCAAGGTGACCTATTCCCTTTAAGCCATTTGGAACGTTCAAAATGTCATCAGCATACGCTGTCAATTACTGGTAGAAATAACTTCTGCACTAAGGATAATGTAATGATTTAGCAGCCGGGAGCGCTAGCATTCAGGTGTACACTGAAAAACAAAAATATTTACTCTTTAATGACTCCCTTACTCCATCAATGCCACCCACGTATCACCTCACAAGACCTAAGACGAAGTAAAAACATGTCTACGCGGTTGTATTTTGGAGCTTGGTATCATCCAGTTACGCCCACGTCTCTCTTTGAGGTGACATGTTGGTAGTGCCTGCCTCCTTTATACTCCCGTGTATATCTAATGTAATATTAGGGAGATAATCAAGGAATATTATCACCTAGGTACCGCTTGAGTATCAGCTAATTTCCTCTCATTTACTTCCTGTACGTACGCCAGTTATCTTCCCGAAGTCACCACTTTCGAACCCCGAAGGAGGTAGAGAAGAAATAAAGTACGCGCCACTTCCGACTCACGCGCACGTGCACGTGCGACACATTTTTCGCGAGCGACTTGTCTGAGCGTCTGCCAGCCGGTTCATGCTCAGACGCACGGTAGATAAAATACTAGGTAGCGCAGATAATTTCCTTCAACATGGGCCCTATGGATTCACGTTTCGCCAACCGATTTTTAATATTTATATTAAATGAATACTGTACATATTTCCATCAAACTTCGTGACAAGCTTTATTTTGAGCTTCCATATACAAATGCATTTACACATTGTATTCAGTACTTGCTTCTTGAAATTAAGGTATACACCAGTCACCTGTGGGCACCTGAGAAGCATCCCAGAATCCTGACAAAATACGCATCTTCGTAGATAGATTATTAGTCCGCCCCGCCCCTGCTATTAGTCCGCCCCTGTAGCTCAGTTGGGAGAGCGCTGGACTTCTGACCTCACCCGGTAGTGGCAGCCCGGGTTCGAGTCGCTTCGGCGCTCGCTATTTGCCCCTGACTGGGGTGGCCTGTGGCCGGTGGCAGCGGTCGCACTCAAGGTCAGGTGACGTCAGAGGGCGGGGCGGACCGTGTCCAGGTATGTCGGGCACGTAAAACCTTCGCTTCTAAATTCTGCCGGGCGCCAATAATTGCTTGATCGGGTGGTGGGGTCAGGGCCTGCGCAACAAGCTATGCTTAGCACGGGGCCTGACTTCGGAAATCCATCCATTCAAAACATTCGGACTAAATATATTTATAAAAAAATAGATTCATGGATATTACTGAACTCAAAACTTCCTAGTGAATCCAAAAATGTCATACTTTTCCCAGAATGTAGACTTTAAAATGTACCAATCTGCATTCCAAGTGATAACTTCTCCAGACGTAATCACCATTGTACAAAACAGATCACGCTGATGCAATACCTAAGCCTCTAGATATAAGGTCAGTTTTGAAATCTCATTTAAATCTCTTTATATCTAGACCATTTAAATGGCTGAAAGTTGATTAAAAAATGTCTTTTTCGCCTTCCAAGCATAATCATAACAGGAAGAAAATTACGTGGAAAAATCATAATAGTTGTCCCAGTAGAAATACTAGGCTTATGTAGAAAGGTTCAGAAATATTGCATGCATTTGTGTTAAAATAGCTTTCAAATGTTACCAAGCAATTACTAAAAAGTGGATTATAAATATTCGTAAAATGCATTTAAAGAGCGACGGACACCAATTAACCCTCGCCCGGGTAGGGCAAAATCACTACGTGTTCGGGTAGGGGGGTGGGTTGGTACGACCCTCCTTAGCGTCTCGCCCCTAATTGAGCTAGAGCTTCGATTCAAAGACGAACGTGTTGCTTGTGACGAGAGGAATCCGATGATATCCTATGTAAAGGCCTTGGGTCATTAGGTGACCTCTGAGGTCATGTCAATGACCCAAAAATAATCCAAATTAAAAATGCGTATAAATTGAATTTTATCGAGCTAGAATCGTGAATGAGCATATCATAATGCTTAATAGGTGCCAAATTCGTAATCAGCGTCACAAAATGTCCTAAAAACTGCCAAATTCCAAAAAGGTCATGTCAGGTCATCTGAGGTCAGTGACCTTGGCTGACCTGTGGATGTGTTTAACCCCAGTGGAACATATACTTATCTAAAATGGATCCCAAATTTGAAATCAGCGTCACAAATTGTCCTAGAAACCGCCAGAAGCCCAAAAACGTCATATGAGGTCATCGGAGGTCAATGACCTCAGTTGACCTCTGAAAAAGTCAATCGAGGTCACAATCTCAGTGGAAACCACAACTGCCACCTGGAAACACTTTTGCATATGCTCCTGAACAACACCCACTCGGAAACTGCACAAGTTACAAGCATCGATCTGCGGGACGCCAGCTGCGCCTGACATGACTTTGAGAAACAGGTCATACATAGGTCACGGGTCATGTGGGTTAGAAATTCAAATTTTAGATTATGTGTCAAATTTTTCAAAAGAAGGGTACTGAAAGTTTCATCGCAATCGGTTCGAAACACGCAAGTTATTCAAGAAAAACCGAGAGGGGGGGGGGGTGGCATCCATCCCCCTACCCGGGCGAGGGTCAAGCCGTATGTATCGGTATCCGTTGCACAATTTCGTGTGCCATTTCCGTCGTCGCCATTTCCATCACGAAGGCTAAGGTGCGTGAGCTAGGATTTGCTGCTGGTGTTTGTTTTCATTTACTTTAAATTGGCATATATTCTTCGTACCCACGTTGTGTGTGATCTCACGTTATTATTGGCTAGTCTAAATTCATGGGTACATTTTAAGTGTTGTTACAATAAAATAATAGGGGTGAACACTGCCTCAACCTGCCCAGGACCTCAACCTGCCGTGTGGCAGGTAACATTATTGTTTTCCATTGTATGAACAGCGCTGCTGTGCGGAAGCACGTTAATGTAACTTTGAACATGCAGTCCAAGAAGACTGTCAATTTACAAGCCTGCATCTTGTTCGTCAGGTCCTAAATACCAAGTAAAATAGTGTAAAAGTCCAATCTTCGGACATGTCCTAACCTTTTCATGCTGTCGTGACTTCATGCCGTCAGAATGCGGGTGATTCTGATTCTGAGAGTATGGATGCATTGACAGATGAATTGATGTATTAAGATTCAGTGTCAAATTATCGAACAAAATGCTGAGTAATTTAAAATGCAGTTGGGTGAAAAAGATTGAATCTATCTCCAGCTATTCGTGAATTGGATGTTTTCTTTATAAAAATGAGCGACAACACTCGCTTGCAACAAAAGTGTTGGCCATTTGAGTTCCATTTGGTCAACCGATTGTATTCCAGACTGTCGTGATAGATGTGACTGTTGCAGACACTCGATAAGTAGCCGACACCATTTTCAATGTACTGCAATTTCGGCATGCTTACGTTCTTTGGCAGGGAGCTGGACATCGAGCTGAGGTTGCGGCCGCATACCGCTGGCGCTGATCGCCTGCCGCTACCAAGACGACGTCCTGGTGACGCTGTTGGGACGCGGTGCCGACCGCGATCGCGTCAACCAGCTGCTCGCCGAGTACGTCGCCAGCGATCTGCCGCTGCCGAGCAACGGCGCGGCGCTGCGCTGGGACGCACTGCCTCCTGACCCACCCGCCGCCGCAGCGGCCTCCGATGTGGCAGCGTTGCTGGCCACCATCAGCCTACAGACGTGCCAGGCGACGCTGGAATGGCAGGGAGTCGACCTGCAGGTGTTCGTCGTCGTGACGGATGATCTGAAGTTGTCATGACCTGAAGAGGGGGCTGGCATCACACTTTTCAGGCCGCGTTGGAGGATGACCGGCGCTATCGCGCGCTGGGGCCGGAATACGCCGACGGCGCGTACGCCGACACGCGTCGTGCGCTAGTGAGGCCAATGCGGTAGTGAGGCCAATGGGGACGTCCCCCTGCCTCCTACGCCCATGATTTGAAGGTATATTCTCATGCTGAAAGAGCATTTTCCAGTTATTAACCCCAAGTTGGAAACAAAATCAGCTTTATTTGGTGGGCGCTTTTTTAACAAGTAGTGCCCAGTCGAAGTAAAAAAAAATACTAATGCTGAGTTGAGCTGTCAACTTTCACATAGACTGACGTGTCAACTTTTACATAATCGGCTGCGTTTTTCCTACGAGACTAACTGCAAATTATGGAAATGCGCGCATTAGTCAACCAAGTTTATCTTCTTAGCGAAGTGTAGTTTTTGATCCATCATTTGCTTGCTATATATTCACGTAGTTTGGCAGAGTTTCCAATTCACTTTGGGTTCGGCGTCGCCAGCTTTTCCTAGCTTTGAAGCAAGGGCGTCGCCACCTGAAAGTGTGTGTGTGTGGGGGGGGGGGGGGGGGGGGCGGAGGCATTTTTAAGTCGATTCTTTTCATGCAACGCCCATAAGCGTAATGTTTGTTTTTGTTTTTGTGTGTGGGGGGGGGGGGGGGGGGGGGGTTGACGTGCCCCCTGCCTCCGACGCCCATGATTTGAAGGTATATTCTCATGCTGAAAGAGCATTTTCCAGTTATTAACCCCAAGTTGGAAGAAACAAAATCAACTTTATTTGGTGGGCGCTGTCTTGGTCAAGTAGTGCCCAGTCGAAGTTAAAAGGAACTACTAAAGGAAGCCAGTATAGGCAACTTATATTACTGTTAACGGGTACATATATTTAAAAGTGGCACCTCTAACAGCCACCTCGTAAGTTCTTGAAGTTATTTGTTAAACAATAACAAGTTTACAAATAATAAACACATGTGGCGGACGCAAGTGCAGGACAAATTTACCCCAATGGAGGAACAAAAATCAAACGTTATATGTTGTATGAAAAATATATAACTAAACATCATACCACGTACCTCTGGAGGATAACAGCCACCTCTAACAATGTTGATAGATAAGAAAAGTCAATGTGTCGATGAACTCCAAAAAATGTGGTTGCTTATTGTCACAAATTACCATAAAACGAATAATTAGTCCAGTGATTGCATTGCTATTGTGCATCCCAACCTGATTTATTTCAGTTAAAACCTCATATTAATTTTATAACTTCATTTTAATTTAGTAGACTTTACTTTCATATCGTCGTCATTGTTTTTTGGAATGAGAGGAAAAATCCTGAAGCAGCACCATTTTTCTGGAGTCGGTAGCGTATCGTAGTTTATAGTCGATGTTCATTGGACTATCATCAGAAGCGTCCACCAATCAGCGATGACCAGTCACCGTCGCTGATTGGTCGACGCTCCCAATCGCTTCGTGAGCGCATCTTAAAAAACACTCTATTCTATTCACCTGACGGTGCGTGACTGCTCACAAAGCTGACTGCACCCCGTGGCTCAGTCGTGACGGGACGACAGCACGGGTGGAATCCGCTGGTGGTAATTACGTTTCTTTATTGTATATGTCTGCGTTTTCTTGTATACATATAGTTGCACGTACGTCATCCACCAAATATGTGTGAATTATGTTGACTTCTTGTCTGCTTGTCTGGAAGTACAGTGTGAGAAGTATTATATTGGCTCGATTGCAGCTTGCACCATTGAAGAAGCCTATCTCTGTATTCCTATCAGGCACGTAGCCAAGGGGAGGGCGGCGGGGGCGGCCAGTCGACAGGGTGACAAAGCGGCCAGCGCAGTCCTTTGCCAGGTCATAAGGGCCCCTGAGCAGCTTGGAGGGCCCCTGGACAGACCGGAGGGCCCCTGTGAAGTTAAGAGGGCCCCTGTGCAGGTCAGAGGGGCCCTGACCAGACCGAAAGGGCCCCTAAGTGGGTCAAAAGGGCCCCTGAACATGCCGAATGAGCCCCTAGCCAGCACGGAGGGGCCCCAGGGCAGGTCGGAGGGCCCTCGGAGCATGCCGCAAGACAACAAAGCAGCCAGCGCAGTCCCTTGCTAGATCGGAAGGGCCCCTTAGAAGGTTAAAGGGCCCCTGGAGAGACCAGAGGGCCCCTGTAAAGTTAAAAGGGCCCCTGCGCAGATCGGAGGGGCCCCTGACCAGACCGAAAGGACCCCTGGACGGGTAAGAAGGGCCCCTGAACATGCCGAAGTGGCCCCTGGCCAGCACAGAGGGGCTCCATGGCAGGTCGGAGGGCCCCTTGAGCATGTCGGCAGGGGGACAAAGCAGCCAGCGCAGGCCGACCAGAAGAGTCGCTGGGCCGAACGGAGGGGCTCCTGGGCAAGTCAGAGGGGTCCCTGGCTAGACCGAAAGGGTCCCTGGGCCGGTCGGAAGGCCCCTTGAACATGCCGGATGAGTTCCTAGCCAGACTGGAGGGGCCCCTGGGCAGGTCGGAGGGGCCCCTGAGCAGGGGCAGCGGATTGCGGGGGCAGGGTACCCAAAATTCCCCCCAGACGAAAATCCTGGGGGGCAAAGGGTAGTCCCCCCCCCCCCAGATTTTAGCCCGCTCAATCTGGGGGCAACATGACCCTTCCCCTCCCCAGGATTTTCATTTGAGGGGGGGGAGGATTTTGGGTACCCTGCGCCCCGCAATCCGCTGCCCCTGCCCCTGAGCATGTCGGCAGGGCGACAAATCAGCCAGTGCAGTCCCTGGTCAGGTCGGAAGGACCTCTGAACAGGCCGAATGGGCCCCTTGACACACAAGAGGGGCTTCTTGGAAGGTCAGAGGAGTCTCTGGTGAGACCGGAAGGGTCGAAGCACTTAGAGATCCCAGATGAATATTAAATACAAAGAGGACATACTCCACAATACAAATATTAAATGCGGAGCTTTCGTGTATATTGTAACACCCTTCGTCAAGGTGCTACAATATACCCGAAAGATCCGATTTTATTTTTTCCTGTAGAGTAAGCCCTCTTTGTATTATATATATATATATATATATATATATATATATATATATATATATATATATATATATATATATATATATATATATATATATATATATATATATCACCCACTCCACATCATGTCTTTTCGCTTCGCGGATCCCAGATGAGTCCCTGAACAGGTCGGAAGGGCGTAGAAAAGGTCAGAGGGGCCCCTAGACGATCTGAAGGGTCCTTGGGCCTTTCAACAGTAAGAATACAGTTGTACAGGGAATAAAACTCAAAATTTTAGTGCCGCTCCGCGGCGCAATTTAACTACAAATTCAATTATATGCGGGTTAGGAAAAAAATCGTTCAGTTTCTCGGCGCATTTATGTGTTATGTTGCTACTTTCCTATATTATTGGACAAAATAGTTCACTTAAACACTTTTTCCCCGCACTTTAAACGTGCAATATAGCAATTTTAGAGGTCCGCACCATACGCAATGCGATGCATTGATGAGAAAGCAACCCAGGGCATAATACTCAAAATTTTCGCGCCGCTCCGCGGCGCAATTTTTTTCAGAGTTCCAGGTCTTTAGCTTTAAAAATATTCCAAGTTGGTATAGCTGATTCAAAATTCGTGTCGCTGGTTCCAAGGTTGATGTGGCAGTTTGCTAACTCCAGCTCCTAAACGTTGGTATGGCCCATGCCATACCTGCCATACTGCATTTTCCAGCCTTGTAACGTGCCTTTTCATGCGTTTTTTTTGGGGGGGGGGGGAAGGGGGCCTTTCAACGCTTGGGAAGGGGCCCTTTCAACGCTTGGGAAGGGGCCCTTTCAACGCTCGGGAAGGGGCCTTTCGAGGCGCCGCCCCCCCCCCTGGACGAAATACTGGCTACGTGCCTGATTCCTATTGAAACACAGACAACTGTTTTGCTCCCTCAGCGGGCGCAGCGGATTTTTTTTTCTTCTGCGGATCATCAAGATGTGCGACGTACGGCCATATATGAGGAGGATCAGTGCGGACTCGGGTGTGCCATTGAGAAGGTATGGTGACTGCCTTGGGTGCTCAGCCCTGTCTGAAGGCCTGCTCCTGTTCTGAGCCGCCCACTATGTGTTCCATCAGAAAAAATATCGCGCAAATGTGCGCTCTTACATGTGGTTTTATTCCAAGTGGCTAAGCTCTGCTAGTATCCAAAATGTCGTGATCTAAAATTGGATTTTTATGTCTTTCTATACGATCTGTCGATGCTTAGTTGTGTAGTTCCGAGCGAGCGCGAAGCGTTCGCTCGTCTTTTCGTGGTATATGGGAAAAATCTGAATATGAGCGGGCCGGACCGACCCGACCCAACCCGACCCGTGGCGACGCTTTTGAGAAGCTCATATCTCTGCCACCATACGTCCGATTGACAAGCTGAATTATTTGCTGAACAGCCCCATGCAACATACCGTTTGAGACCAGTGCTCACTCATGTGGGTGACTACCACTGCGCGAGCTGCGTGCCGCGTGAGGGGTGTTGACAAATGTTTTCTCACAAAAACTCTGCAACGGCTGAGCCGATTGTGTGCAAATTTGGTGTGTGGTTAGGGACCCCTCAGCCGCAAATTTTCCACAAGTCAGGGGTGGGGTACCTCTGCACGTGCGCACGTGCACACCCCTATTATATATATCAGGAACGGCTGAACCGATTGCGTTCTAATTTGGTGTGTGGTTAGGGACCTCTCAGCCGTTGCCTTTCCACATGTTAGGGGTGCAGTGCCTCTGCACGTGCGCACGTGCTCACCCCTATTATATATCTCAGGAACGGCTGAGCCGATTGTGTTCAAATTTGGTGTGTTGTTAGGGACCCCTCCGCCGCCGCCTACCCACAAGTCATGGGTGGGGTGCCTCTGCACGTGCGCACGCGCGCACCTTTTTTGCATATCAGGAACTACTTGCCCGATCGGGGTGACATTCACCATACATTTATTTCGCGCTCGCTCGTTCATCGCCAACTATGGCGCCTCACTGGTTTGAAACACCATCGATTTATCCAGTACGTCTTCCGAGTGTGATTGTCAACTCCCTGCTATTCAATGAACTGTTTTATGTCTCGTAGTCGTCGCACTGGACATGACCAGTCCCATTGTGTGTAGATGGTCCAAACACGTGAAATAAATACATATACAAATAAGACGAAAAAGAGGTTTATCGGTCGTAAGCTGGAGGTGCAAAAGAGGTATACGGCGATGGAAGGATGGTGGTAACAGCGAGACATATATAGGAAGTATTGTTGTGGGCTATAAGATGGTGGTACTACTAAACTAGATTAGGTACTTTAGGAATGTGGTACTTTAAGGATGATACCAATGCAATAAAATAACCATCGTGAAAACGGCTACTGGGGGTGAAGGGGCTATTTTTTGCCCCCCTCTGATCTCCGGAACTACTGGACCGATTGCAAAAAAATAAAACGGCATTCGATAGCCCTGGAAAATGTATCGAAGGAAAGCTAATATTGTTGACCTCGGGGTCACTGATGACGTCACAGGTCAGGGAAAGTACAAAATGTGTGACCGTGTCAAAAGGTCTCGATGGGTGGAATTGTCGCGCAAAATTGCGATATTAAACGCAAAGGCAGTCAATAAATCGGTATGATTCGTGTGTCTGACAATTCTAAGTACCATCCTAAGCTGTTTATGACCCTAGGTCAGGTCAAGGTCATCCAAGGTCACGAGGTCAAACTGCAGATTACGGTCATTAGGCGTTGTAGCACATGTTTATGGGTTTGTTTTTCGTCTAGAACGTGAAAAATGACCTTAGAACATTGTTTGTTCCATATAAATAGAAGTAAAAAGCAGAAACGGAAATGCATTTTGTATGCATAGTAATGCTGGGAGAGGTGGTCGATTTGTCATTTAAAGGTCATAAGTCAGTCATTTTTGAAGACATCGACTTCAAATTTGGTACACATATTCACCGAATACGTCTTGATCACATATATTACGGATTTTTGGATATCTCTGATTCTTATGTTGAAAATATTGTTAAAAAAGTATTTGGATTTCTCAACATTTTGAATATAAAAAAAATCCTAGATCGCAGTTTGATAGCCCGGTCTATTGTCAGTAATTTGGTTTAAGACAATTGAATTTATCTAAAACATTGTACCTTTGACAGCGTTTTTCGCAAACCATTATTTGTCAACAAAAACCGAAGATCATGACATCACTCAGATGTCATTCTTCCCGGTTGACCTATCATAACCTCATCTTTTTCCTTTCGCTAACATGTGTAGAATTGATGTGAGAGAAGGTACTGAAAGATAGGTGACGATACTGTTGTTAGTTGAAGAGTTATTGCAAAATAACGGGAGGGGGCAAACAAATCCCCCCCCCCCCTCCAGTAGGTCGCGGGTTAATGGCGTAGGCCTAGGTTTTTCGGGAATAACTCGCGTAAATATCAACCGATTGCGATGAAACTTTGAGTACCCTACTTCTAAACAATTTTACATATCTTCCGAAATTTATAAGTTGTAAATCACATGACCCGTGACCTGTTTGTCAAGGTCATGTCAGGCGCAACTGGCGTCCGTAGTATTGATCTTTGTAACTTGTGCATTTTCATAGTGTTTGTTGTTCAGGAGCATATGCACAGGTGTTTCCAGGTAACAGTTGCGGTTTCCCTTGAGATTGTGACCTCGATTGACCTTTTCAGAGGTCAACCGAGGACACTGACCTCCAATGACCTTACATGACCTGACATGACCTCTTTTTAAATTTGGCAGTTTCTAGGACGTCTTGTGACGCTAATTTTAAATTTGGGACCCATTTAGCATAATTATATGCTCATTCGCCACTCTAGCTCGATTAAATTCAATTTATACGCATTCACAATTTGGTTGAATTTTGGGTCATTGACATGACTTCAGAGGTCACCTAATGACCTAGGACCTTAAAATCGGGTATCAATGGCTTCCTCTTGTGACAAGCAACACGCAAGGTTTTTAATCGAAGCTCTAGCCCAATTATGGGCGAAACGCTAGGGGGGTTGTACCCCCCCCCCTTGCACGGTCACGCACTGATCGGACGCTGCACGGGCGAGGGTTAAGTTCCATCGGTTCGGCCTAAGATTCGCTTGTAGCCATGCGTCTGATCGGGTCGGCCTAAGATTCGCGGAAATCTCTGCGGTGAGAATGGCATCTTGATAATTTTATTTAGAGACTTTTCATCGGTTACATACGACAGCTCGTGTGACGCCTGCGCTAGTAATACCCTCTTCTGTTAGGGACCTCACTAACACCATAAATTTAGTTTCAGCAATCACCTCTACTTGGTTTTAGTTCTGTGGTCCCATCCTGGACAGCCCAACTACCTACTCCAACGTCCGCCATCGCCAAACAAACAACACCACGGCGCCTGGCGCCCAACACGGCGCCTGTCACGCTCCAAGCCTGGCACACCAATTCTTTCCAACTCCTTCCAACGAACTCAATCGCTCAATGGAAGATAACATAAGACTGTCACACGGGTGGCACAAAGTTGGAAGGATTTTGCTACCTCCAACCCAATATTGCGGCGACTATGGCGCACATATTGGACTGTGTCGAAATAATTGTGTTCAGAACATGCTCACAGCAACCTTTGGACCAATCAGCGACTGCTTTTGTGGCAGAGTTTCACGCGTGTCAAATTGGACACGGAATCATGGAAGTAACTTGAATTGTGGAAATCGGTATTTTTAGCCAGAATTTGTCACTTTTTCAGATGATCCCACCCGGCTGTTCTCACAAATGCTCGTTGGTGAGTTGGAAGGTTTTTGCACCTCTGTCCAGGAGGAATAGCGGAGGGCATCAGTGGGGCATCAAGGGGGCATCCAAGGGGCGGCATCCAATGGATGCCCCATCCAAGGGGCATCAACTGGGGAATCAAGGGAGCATCAAGAGAGCATGAAGGGGCAACAAGGGAGCATGCAGGTAGCATCAATAGAGCATCAAGGGGCATTAAGGGAGCATCAAGGGGGCATCTAGAGGCATATAAGTGCATCAAGGAGTATATAGGGAGAATCTACCAGGTATTTTGGGGGACTCACAGAGGCATAAGCAGGGAATCATTTTACCCCACCTGACCCCCATCAGGGTATATTGGGAGAATATTCGAAGAATCAGAAAAAACAAAAAGGCGATATTGGGGAATATCAGGGGAATAATGGGGGCGTTGTTTTAGACCAATCCCCCTAATATTCCCTAAAGGAATTATTTTGGTTTTCAGTGATTGTATGCAAATTTTGACCTCAGGTCATCTCAGATCAGGTCACCAGGTCACGTCAAGTGACATTACCTCCAAAAATGCGTGTGGTCGTGCGAAAGCCACAGTCTCTGTCCGATATATTTGAAACTTATAGGATTTCATAAGATCATAAGTACCTACATATCCGTTATCTCGGATTGTATATATCGGTGGCCTAAGGTCCGGTCAATTTCGTGACCTCTCCATTATAAGTCAATGGGGAAATCTATAAATGCTTCGTATTCAGAGAATATGCATTAGATCAGGCCAATTATTTCAGAATCACGTTATTTTAGCTCATTATTGATGATCCAGGTGCAGTTTCCTCCCGGTGACCTCTGCCAGGTTAGCTGAGGTCATATGAGGTCACTAGTATGTTTTTTTGCAAATAACTCTTGATATAATGAAGATAGAGACATGCAAATGATGCCACTGTGTTTGTTTCGTCAAGATGCATCACCCCATATGCAACATTACATACTTGGGTCACCAAATGACCTTGACATGAGGTCACATTTTGAAGTTGACCTAACCAGGTCACCATTAATATGTTTCGAAGTGTCTGGGCGAGAAACACACGTTGGCGTTAACATTATTGTTATATGTTCAATTGATAAAAAGGTATTTACGGAAAACGTTTCGGAAGAAAATGCCATCGTGACCTTTGGTCCTCCGGAGCCTAAACTATTGACCTTAGCTAAAATTTGAGGACACCAGTTGTGATCGCATGTTTCATAAGCTTTCGATTTTGTCCCCATTTGTTCCTAGCTATCATAGTTCTCGAGATGTTTGGGGGTTTTCTGGAACAAAATCCTAAATTTCGAAAATCTAACCTTTAATGACCTCTGATGACTTCAATTTTGACCTGAGCTAAAAAAAACAAATGCCAAAATAAATTCGAATGTCCTTCTCGAGAGCTTTTTAACATTTCTCTCCGCGACTTTCTAACCCTTTTAGTTTTACAGCTAGTGGGGGAGGGTGTCATTTCGACCCGACCCCCCCCCCCCCCCCACCAATGCGAAGTTGTCTCAGAGGCCTACCGGGGCGCGGGTTAAATTTGAAAGCTACTAGTGTGTGGTTAACCCGTTCAGCCGTTAACCCGCTATCACATTTACATTTTTCAAGAATTAACTTGACCTGCTATCTCGTTAACCCGGTAACCCAGTGACACGATAACCCATTTACTTTTTCGGGAGAAACTCAGAAATGGGTTAACAGTAAGCGCCACTACTCTTCATTGCACACCCAGCCTACCGGTCACAGAATACCCCGTTCCCCGCACGCGGCCGCTCCACGCGCGACACTTCGACCCGGGCCCATGGCAGTACGTGGCCCGGGGTCGGATCACACAGGCTCCGCCTCAAACAGCGAACAGGAACCGCCCAATGCCGAACCGAGACGCGAGCGGTATGGGAGAGGTACCCTTCCTACGGAACCCGCGGGCACCCGACTGGTTAGCTCAATTGGTTAGGGCGTCGTCCTGGTATGACGCAAGGGTAATGGCCTTGAGCCTATGCTGGCCGACACATTTCGCAGTACTATAGTATGACTCGGGCAGTACTTTAGGTCCCGGGATGTGAACGACGGTCAGACAGACAGACAGGCAGAGTAAGCTAGAAATAGTAGGTTAGACTGATGAGGTTTCAAAGACAGTCCAGCCCCAGACATTTCTTTTGCCAGTAATGTGTCGCTATAGTAACATGAATTGACGCCGAAGTGGCTATTAGTCACACCATATAATGCCGCCTCTTGTGTGTCGGTTCCGGCAGGTTTCGGCACTCAGCAGGGCTTGTTGCGCAGATCATTACCTTCAATATCGAACTGCGCTACACCCACACATGAAAGTCTGGAATGGACACGGACACTGGACACGGCCCTTCCGGTCCGCTGGCGTCCCCTATACTTGACAGCGGCCACTGCCGCCGGCCGCAGGTCATCCAGGCGGGGTGCAACAGTGAACTTCAAAGCAGCTCGAACCCAGCGTGTCAGATTGGCTGACTGAGTGCGTTTATTGGACCTTCGCCCCATCCACTGAACTAAATGGGCGACATATCAAGCAATGTTGGATTTCAACTACATACATTTACAGAAACATTGTAAATAACACCTATTTCTAGTGGTTTGTCAATCCTAGGCATATCATATCGTTAATCAAGTTTAACTACCTTTAGCCTCAAAACTAATTAAATCCATCCATAAATCTGCTCCCTCTTATCTTATATTTGTAAAGCACTCACCGCATTCGCCGGAACAGCGTGGGCTGAGTTTGCAGGAGGGCTGGCGTTGACAGGTCGACCCCAAACAACTCAGAGTGTCCACCAGACAGGACTCTGCAGCAGGGAGAACGGGGTCAGGTCAGGTCAAGTCGGGGCAGGCCAGGTCGGGGCAGATCGGACAGGGGCACTGGGACAGGTCAGCTCGGGGCAGGTCAGCGCCGCAGGGGTCAGCGCAGGGCAGGTTAAATGATTTCAGATCTTATCCACTACAAAGTCATATGAGGTCGAGTCATGGTCACAGCAGTCACTTTTGATGTAGCAAAACCGTAATGAGCATTGATCATTCTCAAATCAGGATCGAAATGAATCCACGGGTTTAGCGACGTACACCTTTAAGTTCTGAGAGTTGCGATCATCATCATCATCATTTATTTCGTGTGGCGCTCCATATATGACATGGCTTTTCAGGCCAAGTGTCATGACAGTGACAAATAAAATCAGCATAATCACATAAAAACCTAAACAGCAATAAAACACAAAACATACACATTGAAACTACCGCTAAAATGACTACAGCTAACTCTCGCCCATCCACTTTCTGCAGCGCCTACGGCACATAGCTGACGTCCGTGACTGTCGCACATTCGTTGGGACGGTGTTCCACAGAGCACAGGCTCGATAACTAAAAAAAACTTACGGGCGTGCTCAGTGCGCACCCTGGGTAGCTGGAGCTGCATATTCTCTGTAGCACGTGTTTGCCTGCTCGATACATCGCCACGGAGTTCAAAACATTCAGAAAGACATTTCGGGGCATGTGAGTTGTTTAAGAGGTAGTGCAAAGTCCCACAGTCACTCCCCGCCACTAACCGGTCTATCTGGGGCCATTCAAGCTCCTCCAACAATGCAGTCACATGGGCAGAGCGCCGCGCTCCCATAACAATATGTGCGCAGTGGTGTATGACCTTCTGTAGACGGTGTCGCTGCACAACGCCACAACCAGACCAAACAGACATGCAGTAGCGGATGTGAGGGAAAATCAACATTTCTACGATCATCTTCTTGACTTCCCTTGGTAAGCCCCTCGCGGATTTCGACAGTCCACCCAGGGTGGCGTAACATCGGCGAATCACTGCTGACAAATGTGACTCGAACGTCAGTCCGGCATCGACTATCACGCCCAGAATCTTGGCGTTGGCGGAGGGCTGGATGAGTGCGTTGCCAAATTGTACATTGCATTCTGAGTTAAGCCGCCGCCTTTGCGATTTTATTAGAATAAGATCAGTCTTTGTAGGATTAATTTTAAGGCAGTTTTGAATAAACCAATGACTTGCCAGATCCAGCGTGCATTCAACTTGTGATTTCAATTCCAAGATTCCTTTGGGTGATCCCCGATGCAGAAACTGAACGTCATCAGCGTACATCACGGTTTTTGAATCTAATACGATGACAAATCGTTAGTAAAAATTAAAAATAAAATTGGTCCTAATAGCGATCCCTGAATCACACCGTGAGTGACCGGTTTCACCTCGTCACCACCCCGTACCATCTGACATCTGCCACTCAACCAGTCCCGGAACCAGTGCGTGTCGATTCCATACCAGCCTAGCTTTTCCAAGAGTCGGGGATGCTGAACGCTGTCGAAAGCTTTACTGGTGTCAGCTTTACTGGTGAGACACCCGATGTGGCCCTCATCGAGGCCATCCATCAAAAAACTGACAGCGTTCAGCATCGCCGACTCCGTGGATCGGCCAGGCCGGAACCCGTGCTGTACATCAGTCAGGATGTCATGTTCGAGCAGGTAGGTCATCAACTGAACACACACAACGCTCTCTGCTATTTTTGCGACAACTGACAGCAGGCGATGGTAGTCAGAATCGAATAGCTGAGTAACAACTACGAACACCACTTCGTAGTTCGTACCATCCAAAATGTTCAGTGGCAAGTCATTTGAGGAGAAAACAAAAACAGAATAAACACAAGGCACACAAACAAGAATATATTGAGCCCTGACTACTCCGCGTGACCTTGTTAGCTGGCTGGAGAAAACCGTCGATGATGAACTGGACTCGTCTGCCAACCCAGACACGTAACCATTGCTGGATGATTCCATACTACTCCAGCTTATCCAAGAAACGGCAATGTTCCACAGTGACAAACCTCCTTGACGCCCATTAACAGTGACCCCGTGTACATAGCAATTATGTAACGACAACTAATAGTTGAACATGTTCAACTAATAGTTGAACATGTTCGCTTAACCCTCGCCCTACGGAGGGGGGGGGGGCTGACAGGCACCCCTTAGGTTTTTCCTGAATAACTTTTTACACATGCGCGCCGCCGCATGTGAGTAAATTTTCAGTAGCTGAGTTCACAACAATTATGCGTATCTTATCCAAATTTGAACGGTATACAACTGTTAGATCGTGACCAATGACCTTTTCGTCAAGGTCATGTCAGACCACAAAGGGTCATTGACCTGACCCCAAAGGTCACCAGTCGACGTAGATACTCAAAATAGGATGTCTTTGGATTTGCCTTATCTCGGCAGTCACTGGGGTATACTCTGTAACACGACTCACTGTGGGGGGGCTTTTTTTAGCCCCCCTGGTATCTTCAGAACCAATGATCGCAGCGGGACGCACAAGGCGGCATTCGAAAGCGCTCAATGAGATAAGCCTAACGCAAACTTTAAAATGTCAAATTAAGGTCACATGTCAGGTCACGGTCAAGTCAAACGTCAAAATCGAGGTATTTGAGTTTATGGACAATACTTGCCATCCATGGCCTTCGATTGCGCCTATAATCACCCAAAGTGCTGTCAAAAGTATGATACATATCCCACATGAGCTAAAGTGAGATTGTTGGAAAAGATCAAGGTCAAGGTCAGGTCACAAAAGGTCACTACACACAAAATATCTACGAAAGTCATGCAACACATGTTTTATGGACGCTTTTACGCGTAGAATTCGATAGTGGTAGTCATTTTACCACCTGACTTCATTTACGTGAAGATAGTGTCAAGTTCAGGTCAAGTTCAGGTCACTGAAAGTCAAAATTTGAAATTGATAAATCGAAATGAAAAAGCATGTTTCTATATCAGTTTTATCTAAAACAAACAGTGCTGGCATTTATTTGTCTGTATCCGGTCAATAAAAGCCCAAAAACGCAATTTCAAAATATTGCGTCATGATTTACCCATACTTTATATGCCATGACAGTCAAAAAAGATGATATCATTTTTAAATGTTGTATGGTAGTTGCCCATATGTTGTTTTCTGACATATATTCCGGTTTTTGTCAATATCTTTGAAAAATTTGATTTTGTGAGCATTTTTTCAAAAAAAGTTTTTTTTTGTGAAATTTTGGGGGTTAAAAAACAACATTTGTGAAATTTCGAGATAGCTGGTTTGTAGCCCTTGCAATTTTCTACCTTTTAGCGTTTTTGGATTGCATTTTGCTTCAAATGCAGCATTTGTACGGCTTGGCAAAGTTTAGCCGATTTTGGTGTCAAAATCGTGTTTAGTGACGTCACTAAATTCACTATATCTCGAAAAAGTTCTGACGAAATTTTTCATTTTTTTTCTCAAAGGGTGTAAAAAAGATGCCCGGAAAGTTACTGAAATTTTGCCGTCGATATCTGTATTAGTTATTGAGATATTCCTGATATTCCTAAGGGGGGCTAAAAAAGCCCCCCAGTGACTCGCGGGTTAAGACAGGCAGCACATTGCCCTTTACGGTGTCTATCTATCTCTCTATGTTCGGAAGCTATACTAAGCGCTATACTTATACTAATGTTTGGACGTGGTCGATCTTAGGTCATTCACTTCACCTGGAAGGTCATCCGTTGACCTGACACCTAAAAATCCATACTGTTAGATTCCTCTCATGACAGGCAACATGCTGTTTCTTACCGCATTGCTCTATGTTGCTTGGTTTGAAAGTTAACCAGGCATGGCCGTAAACCAACTAATCCGCTTTTAGCTATCCGTTTGAAACTAGCTTAAACTGCCATGGAAATAGGGTCACTGTCGACAACCGTGAGTCAGCCTACATTTGCCACAACGATGCGCTTGTCTAGTCTACCACGTCTGCGGATGAACTTTAAAAAAAGAAAAAAATGTGCGCAACGCTTCTAAATGAGCATTCCTTGCCACGCAATATGTTATCTATATCTATTCATATGAGATGTTCATGAACAGTTCGCGAACGTTCGTGAACTGTTCGTTGTTTGTTTATTTATTTTCAGCTGATGACGTCATTTGTTCATGAACACATCTGTTCACGAACTGTTTGTTTGTGTTTGCTTATTAGGGAAAATAAACAAACACCAAACCCTGATTGTAATCATATGATGGTGAAGGACAACTTCATGTTCAACTATTAGTTGACGTTGTACTATTTGCTATGTAGACGCGACTTAAGCGCGTTCGCCGGCGTGATATTAAATTACGCCGGCGAACGCCGCCGGCGTAGCTGGACGCCCACTAAGTTACCGATGCTTGGGCGGCATTCCTTGCCAACTTTACTCCAACTATGCGGTGTTATGCACCTATCAAATCCATTACCCTAAGAAATCCCACGGCGGCTCCCCCTATATCCGACGAGACCAAGCTCCTTCTCCTGCGACGCTCTGTGGCCTTGAGAGTGCATGGTCATGGCTCAGTAGAATATCGTTCCGCTAACCGTCTGGCACGTTCGGCCTTTCGTGCAGAAAAGAAACTGCACATTAGCAAACAAATTAAAGAGCAGGGACGAGCGAGCGTCTGGAAGTGTGCCAAAAACATAGTGGGGAGTAAGAGGTCTAGCGCACAGGTGCTGCCATCTGCTTCCGCCGATACCCTGAACGACTTTTTTGTCGAAGTGGGGCCCAGGGTGGCGGCGGAACTGGCAAGCTACGGCCCGGCTCCCTCACTCCCCACTCGCTTACCGAGAGTGGGTACGTGTGCCTTCTCACCTCACCCCATCAGTCTTAAATCGCTGCATAATATCATGTTCAGTATGCGAAATTCTTCTGCACGCGGCGATGATGGAATTTGCATTCGCGTCTTGAAACTTGCATTTAATACCATTGGCCATGTACTGCTCCATATCATTAACCTTTGCATCACCACCTCCGACATCCCCGTCCTCTGGAAACACTCAATCATCCACCCGATTTACAAGTCGGGCGATCCCTCTGACCCCTCAAACTTCCGTCCCATTTCTATACTTCCGGTTATTTCCAAAATAGTTGAGCGGGCGGTCCAACGTCAGCTCTACTACTACCTATCCGCTAACCACCTACTCTCACCCACCCAGCACGGGTTTCGCCCGCGGCATTCCACTGAGACGGCTCTCACCTGCATTTCTGATGAAATATTTTTGGCTTTTGACACTGGCAAAATTTCACTTCTTTGTCTCATAGATTTAAGTAAATGTTTTGATGTCATTGACCACGACAAACTTCTCTTCAAGCTCCAGGCTCTCGGCATTAATACTACTTGGTTTCAAAACTATTTAAATGGTCATACCCAGAGTGTTAGCTATACCGGCTCAGACGGAAAATTCCAAATTTCTTGCCCTCGAGCTATCAATCAGGGAGTATTCCAAGGTTCGTCCCTCGGCCCTATCCTCTTTTGTGCTTTTGCCAATGACCTGAGTCTCCATGTAGCCGATGCATTCGTAGTGCAGTACGCTGACGACACTCAGGTCTTAGTCTCAGAACCCAAATCTTGCCTGCCAGCGCTTATCGCTCGCATGGAATCTGCTCTATCTTCTCTTGGCGGCTATTTTCACAGCAATGGCCTCAAAGTTAACGTAACCAAGTTCGAGCTTCTCACACTCGGAACCCGACAAAATTTGCGCTCACTTCCGTCCTTTACGGTTAACTTCCGCGGTACTTCCCTGACCCCCACTACTCAAGTAAAAAACCTTGGAGTTATCTTTGATCAGCATCTCTCGTGGGACCCTCATGTGACTGCCGTCTCACGTAAATGCTGCGGCATCCTGACTGGCCTGTCCCACCTCAGACACTACCTTCCACCCGAAACCCTCCCGGAAATCGTCAACGCCCTCGTGATCTCCCACATCCGATACTGTCTGGTTGTTTAAGGCAACGGCTCCGCCAAAAATCACCTTCGCATCGAGAAGGTTATTAACTTTGCGGCTCGAGTCATCTCGGGGAAACGTAAATATGACCACGTATCGGGTGTGCGTGATTCACTTCGGTGGCTTGACGCTCCTAGTCTCTCCCACTATCAAACCCTGTGCCTGCTCCAGAAAATCCGTAGTACCGGCCAGCCGGAATCACTCGCAGACCTGTTTACTGCCAATCGTGAACGGCCCGATCGCGGTAGGTGTACTAGGCAGGACGATCAGCTGTTTGTGCCTGGGGCGCGTACTGAGGCCGGGAAAAGGAGATTCGGGTATCGAGCCGCCCACATGATGAACTCACTGCCTCCGGATTTCCCTACGATGTCTGTGGGACGGTTTAGGAGGGCGCTCAAGGTCGAGCTGCTCACATCGAACCATGTTACCTGATCTGACTGTGATGAATGTCGTACGCTGTGCTGTGTGTCATGTGTCATGTCAAAAAAAAAAATTAGTTCATTTTAAAAGAGTGATTTATTTTTATCCGTTTGTTCGCCCTATTTACAACTGACTGAAAACCGTAATAGCCACTGTTTTTGTGGATGGTTTGCTTTTGGTACAATACAATACAATAAGAGATCATTTGTTCTTGGCGTTTATCATTATCAGCCATATTTGCGAGGAGCATTCGCGACAGCATGGCTAAAATGTCCGCCTACGTAGAAGCGTAGGAGCGAATCCATATTGCGCAAAATAGAATATGTTATCACTTTGGGGTGTTACATAAGTACGTCATTCAGGTATTACAAAAAAACAGTTCATAGAACACGCTGTCAGAGCTATACAATCGACGGTACCAGTATCAGGCGAATGGCGATATTAGTTTAGTTAACCACTTGGGAGGGGGCTTTTTTTTAGCCCCCCCCCCTTAGGAATATTAGGTATATCTCAACAACTAACGCAGCCATCGACGCCAAACTTTCAGTACTTTTCTGGGCACCCTTTTTACACCTTGTGAGCAAAAATAAAGCAATTTCGTCAACAAATTTCGAGATATAGTGAATTAAGTGACGTCACTAAACACGATTTTGACACCAAAATCAGCTAAACTTTGCCAGGCCGTACAAATGCCGCATTTGAAGCAAAATGCAATCGAAAAACGCTAAAAGGTAGAAAATTGCAAGGTTTACAAACCAGCTATTTCGAAATTTCGAAACATTTGGTTTTTAACACCATTTTTTTTTAAAAAATGCCCACAAAATAACATTTTTCAAAGATATTAAAAAAAAACGGAATATATGTCACACAAAGACATATGAGCAACTACCATACCAAATTTCAAAATGATATCATCTTTTTTATCTGACATGGCATATAAAGTATGGGTAAATCATGACGTCATATTTTGCGATTGCGTTTTTTGACTTTTATTGACCAGATACAGACAAATAAATGTCAGCACTGTATTTTTTAGATAAAACCGATATAGAAACATGTTTTTTTAATTTCGATTTATCAATTTACAATTGTTACCTTCAGTGACCTGAACTTGACCTGAACTTGACACTAACTTCACGTAAATGATGTCAGGTGGTAAAATGACTACCACTATCGAATTATACCCGTAAAAGCATCCATACAACATGTGCTGCATGACTTTCGTAGATATTTTGTGTGTAGTGACCTTTTGTGACCTGACCTTGACCTTGATCTTTTCCAATGATCTCACTTTAGCTCATGTGGGATATGTATCATACCCATGACAGCTCTTTGGGAGATTATAGGCGCAATCGAAGGCCATGAATGGCAAGTAGTGTCCATAAACACAAATACCTCAATTTTGACGTTTGACTTGACCGTGACCTGACATGTGACCTTAATTTGAAATTTTTAAGTGTGCGTTAGGATTATCTCATTGAGTGATTTATAATGCCGCCTTGCGTGTCCCGCTGCGATCATTGGTTCTGAAGATACCAGGGTGGGGGAGGGTGAGTCGTGTTACATAATATACCCCAGTGACTGCCGGGTTAAAGGCAATAATGTTTCACCTTTGTTTTATTTTTGAGTTGAGATAGCCATTATCTTCGGCTGTTCTTGAAATTTATAAAGTACTAAGGTCATTTTCCCCCAAACTTAACAGTTTTTAAGCAATTTAATTTACCATTTGCAAAATGGGGGCTATGCAAATCCCGCCGCTGATTGGCTGATAGCGACATGATGACGCACCAATATTGCTGGTCCTGCGACGGCGGCTGACTTGCACATTTCTCAAACCTTGGCTGGATTTACCTGCCTGCGACTAGGAAGTAAACAAAGCCCTGAACAAAGCATTTTGATATGGCCCAACAAGGCTGTAGTTTTCTACATTTAATGATTGATTAAAAACGAAATATTTCGCTATCGCGATGCCTCGCACTCGCCATTTTGCCCTGTGCGGGAGAAGTAATCAAGGAAGCAATTCAACAATTTCCTACTGGCTAGTAGTTTGTACCTACTGGCTCCACTGGCGGATCCAGGGGGGGGGGGCAATCCGACCATGCCCCCCCCAAAAGCCTGGAAGGGGGGGCCAACATGTCTTTTGCCCCCCCCAAAAACAAAATAAAAAATAAATATAAATAACTGTCATATGAGCCTCAACGCATATAAAAAAAATAAAATTCCGTGTTCTGTGAAATTTTAAGAAAAAAAATGAACACGTTCATAAATAATGATTTCGTCGTCGACGAAGGAATAACTAGACCCACGACCAAGGGCGGATCCAGGGGGGGGGGGCGAACGGGGACATGCCCCCCCCCCCCCAAGCCTATTTAAGGGGGGGGGGGGGGCAAACTATGTTTTGCCCCCCCCCCCCCAAGACGTGAAATTTAATGCATGCTATATTTGCGTTTTTAGAACGGTACTGGGCATCCCAAAATTCCAGCAGTCAAAATCAAGCTAGCCTCAGTCAAAAACTGAAAAATTTCGCGCCGCTTCGCGGCATGACACAAGTTTCGCAATTGCATATACAAATTTGGAAAATTAATTCCATTAAGTGTCTTGCAGAGGCTCTCCTTGGCGGTAATTGCTGGCCCCAGGGCCAACTCTCTTCATAAAATATTATCTTTAAAGCGGGCTACATGTTTAGCTTGTCTGCCGAGTTCCGAAAAAGGCGACGCGAACGCAAAGACGCGGACTTCGGCAACCGGAAGCTGTTCCAGCGGTGCCCAACTTGTTGGCCCGAAGAGCTAATAGTGGGGACCAGGCCAAGACTATCTCCCAAGCCATCTCCCCCAGGCTCCTCCAGATCCACAGGGACCATTTATGCGCGGAAATGTCGGTCTGCTTCTTGCTACTTTGAAACCATTTGCACCGTTACCAGTTGTTTGTTACAGTTCGGTACATAGGTATGTATACAGACTACAGTTATTATTATCATATGTACTATTGGGCGCAGACTGCCACCGGCCATCGTGATTTACTATCCGAGGCTAATGTATATGAAAAACTACCTTCATTTCAACATTTTGCATCATACCGAGATGTGCAACCATGAAAAGGGGTTACCTGAGGCTTGGCTCCACTCACGGTCTGGTTCCAATATTAAAAATGCGTTTTCCACGACCTAACATTAAAATGTTCACGCCGCTTCGCGGCGTCACATCAGTGGCCATCGTCATAACGAAGCCATCGTCATCGTCTTCGTTTCGTCGTAACGCTGAATTGAATGAATAACATTTTTAGCTTATTATCCTCTACAAGGCTAAGAAGCTAAAAATGCCTATGTTTCTGGGTTTTATCAGGCAAACCCGAGAGAAAAAAAAATCGCGCCGCTTCGCGGCGCTAAATAACAAGTACCTACTATAACATGCAAATCCACATTATAAATGTTGCAAAGGCTTAAATACACGCATAACAAATTGGGGTACATTTTTTTGTCGTCATTTCAGCCGACCCCCCCACTCAAAAATTATCGGCGACGCCCCTGGGTACAGCTGACAATTGACATAGTTTGTATCAGTGTAAGGCAATGTCGGAACAATACAAACTGCAAGCTGACATCTTTCCTTTTTCGATAACCCAAAAGGTCGAAAACCTAAAAAAAATGGGGAAAAAAATCGAAATCGTGTGGTTGCAAAATAAAGTGGCCCAAATCCGGGAAGAAATTCGAAATCGGGGGTAGGTAAGGTCCGCTAAAAAAACGGTTTGCCCCCCCCCCCCCCCAAAAAAAAAACGGCCGGCTGGATCCGCCCTTGACTGGCTCCTTTGAATTCAAATTGCAATATAATGACAATGATGACGATGAATGGTTCAGAAGGTATTGTTTCATGAATTGTTGAGTTATGTTTTTATTCAACAAGCTGTAACTGTATCTGATGGATTATTCTGCTAAATTTATAAATTTTACATTTTAACTGATTGATGGGAGGCACCTACCTACCTTGCTGAAGCTGTCTTTCAATTTTACATTAAATCATGCACTTACATCAGTACCTTCTGCTTTCATTTTGAAGGTTTCCAATGGACTCATGTACAAAGTTAAAATGGCTCTGTATTTGCGGACTGGAGGACATGAACAAAAGAAACTTTGTCTGTGCAATTCACTTTGCTCCAGATGAAATATGCGGCACAACAAGCAAGCCATTATTATAGTATGGTGTCGTCCCTTCTCGCCAGGTGAGCTATGTTTAGCTGAATGTAATGATTGGTCACCAGACTTGTGCCTGGATACCGAAATAGGATCTGGGATCCCCAGTTAAGTTTTCCTTTTGGTTGCTTGAATGGGGAAATGTCTGAAAACAATATAATTTTAGATCGCATATCCTTATATGATCAAAACACTGCAGATGTGACGTTATACATGTTAGACGTAATGTCATGCAAGCATGACGTTATGATCTAAAAATTGATCAATCTATTTTTGTATCGCCTCCCCATAGCCTCCCCTACTGATATTTGCTGTGCATAATGCATGCAAATCTGGGATCCTCCTGGATCCATCAGCATAGATGGTAGTTCCCACTGCATACAATATACCTATCAGGATCTGGGATATTTGTGGGGCACTCAGCTTATTATGTATTATCTTGATCTGGTGTTCCATGCGATCCTGGGACTCAGGACACATATATCCTGATCTGAGCTGGTTCAAGGGATCCATGCATATGTCTGTTGGTCATGGATTATTAAAGACTGGTACTTCGCGCTCGCTCGTCCTTCCGTGATGTATGGGAGAAATCTGATTATGAGCGGCCCGGCCCAGCCCGGCCCGGCCCGACCCGACCCGTGGCGACGCTTTCGAGAAGCTTATATCTCTGCAACCGCACGTCCGATTTACAAGCGGACTTCTTTGCTCATCAGCCCCATCTAACCTACCCTGTTTGAGACCAGTGCCGACTCATGTGGGTGACTACCACTGCGCGTGGCGCGTGCCGCGTGAGGGGTGTTGAAAAGTGTTTTCTCGCAATAACTCCGCAAATGCTGGGCAGATTATGTGCAAATTTCGTGTGTGGTTAGGGACCCCTCAGCCGACACTTTTACACAACTCAGGGGCGGGGTGACTCTGGATGTGCGCACGTGCACACCCCTATTATATATGTCAAGAACGGCTGAGCCGATTGTGTTCAAATTTGATGTATGGTTAGAGCTTTTCCACAAGTCAGGGGTGGGCTGGCTTTGCACGTGCGCACGTGCACACACCTATTCTATATCTCTGGAACGGCTGAGGCGATTGTGTTAAAACAAATTGGTGTGTGATTAGTGACTTCTCAGTCCCCACTTTTCCACAAATCAAAGATGGGTGCCTCTGCACGTGCGTACCCTTTTTTGTATCTCAGAAACTACTTGCCCGATCGAGATGAAATTCCCCATACATTTCCTTCGCGCTCGCTCGTTCATCGCCAACTACGGCGCCTTACTGGTTTATTATTGTTTTTTTATGATCCAATCATGAGATTCAATCACCGTTTGATTCACAATACAATTTTGAGAATTTGTTCTTTCCCATTCAAAGAAGAAAAAAATGTTTCTCCACAATTACCTGTGGCCCCTTCCAAAACACTGTTCTGGATCCGCCAATGCTTGGAATGCATGTATTTGTACAATTTACCAGTGTCCTTGAATCAATAATAATTGTTAGATATTTTTACTCAATCAGCCTTGATTTGATGCGGGTATTGATTCCATCACAATAGGGTAGGGACCATTTTCGTAAGGTGGGGTTAAATTATATTCGTTAGAAGCGCATTTTTTTACACATTACACTGTTCCATTTTCTTCATTCAAAACAATTAATCCATTGAGAAAAAAAATCGCAAAAAAGCAAAAAGAAATACTGGATGGTGATTGGACGAATTAATCGTGACGTCACTATATGGCTGTCTGGTTGGAGACGAATACAGCTGCACATGTTTTTCGTAAATAACTCGTAAACAATGAGAGGCAGGCCATTGATACGCGGTGACATTTACGTCAACACAATAGTAAATCGTTTGACATCAAAAAATCGGAAATCGGTCGGTAATTTTTTAGTTATATGAATTTGAAATCGAAGATGGCGGCGAGAATCGCGGTCGGCGAAGCGACATCTCAGGCGCCAGCAATCGGATCGGTATGATTGCAACGCCATTTAGCATCTCTGGGTAACCTGATGTTCGAAACATCTCATTGACCCTATTATGGTGACCTATGACGTCACGGAGAGGTCAAGTTAGGTCACATTCTAACTTGACCTCTCCTTGACGTCATGGGTCCCCATAATGGGGTCAATGAGATGTTTCTGACATCAGGTTACGCAGAAATGCCGAATGGCGTTTCAATCATCCCGATCCGATTGCTGGTGCCTGATATATCGCTTCCCTGACCGCGATTCTCGTCGCCATCTTCGATTTCAAATTCATATAACTCAAAAATTTACCAACCGATTTTCGATTCTTTTATGTCAAACGATCCGCAATTATGTTGGCGTAAATGTCACGAAGTAACAATGGTCTGTCTCTCTTCGTTTACGAGCTATTTACGAAAAACTTGTGCCGCCTGGTACGCGGGCGCGGTCGTGGCCCTGGTACACCGTCCCGGAGATGGACGGGGGAATCAGGTTTAAACGCAATCACGTGACCCGGCCTGATCACGTGACTTTCCAGTGCGCTTAAAATGAACATGGTGCGCCTTAGTAGGACACAACTATTTGAGCTAATATTGTTATATAGGGGTGCTCCCGGCCGGGAAAAATTACTTCTATTAAAAGACAAATGTTCATTGTGATAAAAAGCTCGCCTGAGCTCAAATTGGGGCATAAGATTGGCTAGGAGACTCTTTGCCATTTCCATGATTTTCCGGCAAATCGGCACTTACAGTGCGCCCACTCGTTCTAAACTACGCCTGAAGTCGACGCGTTTTGTAAATATTCTTCTCTTATTTCGGCGCATTGGTCACAAAATGCGCATGTTTCTGACAAGGCTTTTGAATTAATCGCAAAATTTCGCCAGTATTGAACTGGCGGCGGTTGATCGAATGCTTTTTCATTGAATCTGTTGTCGACCTGGTAGAAGAGGTATTCTATTTACCGGGCTATGGCGTTGGTTTGAAGGGAGGACAACGTGCCAGCGTGAGAACGACCATCATACTGGAGAAGGTATGTCACTGTTTGAATAGATAGAAATTGAACATAATTGTGCTACCCACCATTCACCAAGTTGACTTGTGTACTAGGTCAGAACACTAGCTCTAGGTCATGTAAGTTGCAACTGTTAGTTGGAAAGGTTATGTGGTGTAGCAGTAGATACCTACCTATCTTATGCACCTTGTGAATAGAAAGTGATGTGAATATTTTCTTTTAGTTTCGATTTGTTTGAAGTTTTGCAGGGTAGTAGGCAGTCTTCCTCTGCGTGCCAACACCAACACAGTTCCAACATTAAGTTATGTTGAACCTCACCAAATGCTAAGTGACAATTGACGTGACAACAAATTCCAGCATAGTATGGGTGGTGGTTGCTAAGGTCTAGTCCATAGGTGTAGAAATAGAATCATGGCCACAGAAAGAGCCAACCATTCTGAATGACCAGAACATGCTCCACCTTTGTTTCTGGAGTATGACAATCCCATAAGATAAGGACAAAAAAAAATATTTTACACTCTGCATATCCACATGTTTGAATAATTCTGGAAGACGAGCCCATGGAGATCCCACTCTATTTTGTTTTGGACATCTACTTGACATATCAACAATGTTGCTGTCAAAGTAGAACAATTTTGCATTTTGGATTTGGGGGGAATTCAGGGACAAAGGTAAAACAAAAATGCAACTTTTTTATTTGAGCATTTATGACTTAGGACGAGAGGACCAAACTGGTAAAACGTCCCATTTTGAACATTTTCCAAGCAACTGCATCAAAATCCATTATGTAGAACTGGAGATATTTCATTTTGAAAGTTGAAGGTTACGCGCTTGACCCAAAATGTGTGATTGTCATAAATAACAAACGGGTTGATCTTGGAAGCAATTTTTTTAGGGTTCATTAATCACCATCTACCACATTAATCTACCACACAAAACATACACAAATATGTGACATGTGCCAAAAGTGTCTACACAAAAATTGACATGGAATGCCCCAGGTAATAGCCAGTTTAGAACATTATTTGGATTCATGCCAGTCTGGCTTGGTATTGTTATGGTGCCAGAATGTATTCCAGTCATGCAGAAACAAGCACAATTACTACCTACTGCGCAAGCACAACCTACTATTTTGTATTTGTGGTTTTTACATTTGTTTTGCTTTATTTGTAGGTACTGTGTCCTGCTGTTTCCAATGTTCTTCTTATGGCATCAAGCAAAACAGTGTTTACAAATAGACACAATACATAGAATTGGTAATCTGGCAACAGGAATTAAGACATATGGTCTATGTGTGGCCGTTTCAACCTGCTCCAACACACTACAGCTTGCTCCCAACATTGCTGTGGCAACTCAAACTTCTAAACTTGAAAGCCTTCTTTAGGTTGCTCCAAACCTGATCCAGACTGCTCCTTTTTGCCCCCAAATGAGAGGGGTGGTCACTGGTCATGCAGAACATGTTGAAGGAATGTATTGATGATGCAGTTGGGGTCACTGATGGGGTGAAGGATGACTGTGTGTGATATCTGACCCAGTGTGACTGTTTGACAGCTCTCAGATGGGGGCGAAGGATGACTGTGTGTGATATCTGACCCGGTATGACTGCTTGCCAGCTTACTGATGGGGGTAGAACATGACTGTGTGTCATGTCTGACCCAGTGTGTCTGTTTGACAGCTCACTGATTGAGGCAACACAGGATTGTATGCCATATCTGACCCAGTATGACTGTTTGACAGCTTACTGATGGGGTCAGAACAGGATTGTATGTCATATCTGACCCAGTGTGACTGTTTGACAGTTATCAGATAGGGGCAGAGCATGACTGTGTGTGATATCTGACCCAGTGTGACTGTTTGACAGCTCACTGATGGGGGCAGAACAGGATTGTATGTCATATCTGACCCAGTGTGACTGTTTGACAGTTCTCAGATAGGGGCAGAGCATGACTGTGTGTGATATCTGACCCAGTGTGACTGTTTGACAGCTCACTGATGGGGGCAGAACAGGATTGTATGTCATATCTGACCCAGTGTGACTGTTTGACAGTTATCAAATAGGGGCAGAGCATGACTGTGTGTGATATCAGACCCAGTGCGACTGTTTGACAGTTCTCAGATAGGGACAGAGCATGACTGTATGTGATATCTGACCCAGTGCGACTGTTTGACAGCTCTCAGATAGGGGCAGAACATGACTGTGTGTGATATCTGACCCAGTGCGACTGTTTGACAGCACACTGATGGGGGCAGAGCATGACAGTGTGTGATATCTGACCTAGTGTGACTGTTTGACGGCTCTGATGGGGTCAGAGTATGACTGTTTGTCATGTCTGATCCAGTATGACTGCTTGATAGCTTTCAGATGGGGCAGATCGTGACTGTGCGTCATATATGACCCAGTTTGTCTGTTTGAAAGTTCTCTAATGAAGGAAGAGCATGACTGTGTGTGATATCTGACCCAGTGTGACTGTTTAACAGCTCTCAGATGGGGGCGAAGGATGACTGTGTGTGATATCTGACCCAGTGTGCCTGTTTAACAGCTCTCATATGGGGTCAGAGCATGGCTGTGTGTCTGTCTGACCCAGTGTGACTGCTTGATAACTCTCAGATGGGGGCGAAGGATGACTGTGTGTGATATCTGACCCGGTGTGACTGTTTGACAGCTCACTGATGGGGTCAGAGCATGACTGTGTGTGATATCTGACCCAGTGTGACTGTTTAACAGCTCTCAGATAGGGGCAGAGCATGACTGTGTGTGATATCTGACCCAGTGTGCCTGTTTGACAGCTCTCATATGGGGCCAGAGCATGGCTGTGTGTCTGTCTGACCCAGTGTGACTGCTTGATAACTCTCAGATGGGGGCGAAGGATGACTGTGTAGTATGTCTGACCCAGTGTGACTGTTTGACAGCTCACTGATGGGGTCAGAGCATGACTGTGTGTGATATCTGACCCAGTGTGACTGTTTAACAGCTCTCAGATAGGGGCAGAGCATGACTGTGTGTGATATCTGACCCGGTATGACTGTTTGACAGCTCACTGATGGGGGCAGAGCATGACTGTATGTGATATCTGACCCAGTGCGACTGTTTGCCAGCTCTCAGATGGGGGCAGAGCAAAACTATGTGTCATATCTGACCCAGTGAGTATGTTTGACAGCTCCCTAATGGGGGGCGAAGGATGACTGTGTGTGATATCTGACCCAGTGTGACTGTTTGACAGCTCTCAGATAGGGGCAGAGCATGACTGTGTGTGATATCTGACCCAGTGCGACTGTTTGACAGCTCACTGATGGGGCAGAACAGGATTGTATGTCATATCTGACCCAGTGTGACTGTTTGACAGTTCTCAGATAGGGGCAGAGCATGACTGTGTATGCTATTTGACCCAGTGCGACTGTTGGACAGCTCACTGATGGGGCGAAGGATGACTGTGTGTGATATCTGACCCAGTGTGACTGCTTGACAGCTCACTGATGGGGGCAGAGCATGACTGTATGTGATATCTGACCCAGTGCGACTGTTTGACAGTTCTCAGATAGGGACAGAGCATGACTGTGTGAGATATCTGACCCAGTGCGACTGTTTGACAGCTCTCAGATAGGGGCAGAGCATGACTGTGTGTGATATCTGACCCAGTGTGACTGTTTGACAGCTCTGATGGGGTCAGAGTATGACTGTGTGTCATGTCTGATCCAGTATGACTGCTTGATAGCTTTCAGATGGGGCAGATCGTGATTGTGCGTCATATCTGACCCAGTTTGTCTGTTTGGAAGTTCTCTAATGAAGGAAGAGCATGACTGTGTGTGATATCTGACCCAGTGTGACTGTTTGACAGCTCTCAGATAGGGGCAGAGCATGACTGTGTGTGATATCTGACCCAGTTTGACTGTTTGACAGCTCTGATGGGGTCAGAGTATGACTGTGTGTCATGTCTGATCCAGTATGACTGCTTGATAGCTTTCAGATGGGGCAGATCGTGACTGTGCGTCATATCTGACCCAGTTTGTCTGTTTGGAAGTTCTCTACTGAAGGAAGAGCATGACTGTGTGTGATATCTAACCCAGTGTGACTATTTGACAGCTCTCAGATAGGGGCAGAGCATGGCTGTGTGTCTGTCTGACCCAGTGTGACTGTTTGTGACAGCTCTCATATGGGGTCAGAGCATGACTGTGTGTGATATCTGACCCAGTGCGACTGTTTGACAGCTCTCAGATGGGGGCAGAGCATGACTGTGTGTGATATCTGACCCAGTGTGACTGTTTGACAGCTCTCAGATGGGGGCGAAGGATGACTGTGTGTGATATCTGACCCAGTGTGACTATTTGACAGCTCTCAGATAGGGGCATAGCATGGCTGTGTGTCTGTCTGACCCAGTGTGACTGTTTGACAGCTCTCATATGGGGTCAGAGCATGGCTGTGTGTCTGTCTGACCCAGTGTGACTGCTTGATAACTCTCAGATGGGGGCGAAGGATGACTGTATGTGATATCTGACCCAGTGCGACTGTTTGACAGCTCTCAGATAGGGGCAGAGCATGACTGTATGTGATATCTGACCCAGTGTGCCTGTTTGACATCTCTCAGATAGGGGCAGAGCATGACTGTGTGATATCTGACCCAGTGCGACTGTTTGACAGCTCTCAGATAGGGGCAGAGCATGACTGTGAATGCTCTCTGACCCAGTGTGACTGTTTGACAGCTCTCAGATGGGGTCAGAGCATGACGTAAAATGCCTGACCCAGGAAGTCTGTTTGACAGCTTCCTAATGTGGGCGAAGGGGGACTGTGTGTCATGGCTGACCCAGTGTGACTGTTTGACAGCTCTGATGGGGGCAGAGCAAGACTGTGGGTCATGTCTGACCCAGTATGACTGCTTCATAGCTCTCAGATGGGGCAGATCATGACTATGTGTGATATCTGACCCAGCATGACTGCTTGACAGCTTACTGATGGGGGGGGGGCAGAACATGACTGTGTGTCATGTCTGACCCAGTGTGTCTGTTTAACAGCTTTCATAGGGGGACAGAGCATGACTGTGAGTCATGTCTGGCCTAGTGTGACTGCTTGATCACTCTCAGATGGGGGCAGATCACTACTGTGTGTTATATTTGACCCAGTTTGTCTGTTTGGCAGTTCTCTGATGGAGGAAGAACATGACTGTGTTTCTTGTCTGACCCGGTGTGTCTGTTGTGCAGTTCTCTGATGGGAACATGACTGTATGTAATGTCTGACACAGTGTGTCTGTTTTGCATCTATTTGATTGGAGCGAAGGATGACTGTGTGTCATGTCTGACCCCATGTGACTGCTTTACAGCCCACTGGTGTGGTCAGAGCATATGACTGTGTGTCGTGTCTGACCCAGTGTGTCTGTTTTGCATCTCGTTGATTGGAGCGAAGGATGACTGTGTGTCATGTCTGACCCTGTGTGACTGCTTTACAGCCCACTGGTGTGGTCAGAGCATATGACTGTGTGTCGTGTCTGACCCAGTGTGTCTGTTTTGCATCTCTTTGATTGGAGCGAAGGATGACTGTGTGTCATGTCTGACCCCGTGTGACTGCTTTGCAGCCCACTGGTGTGGTCAGAGCATATGACTGTGTGTCGTGTCTGACCCAGTGTGTCTGCTTGGAAGCTCTCTGGTGGGTGCGAGCTGGGGGACGAGGACGCGCCGAAGGTGATCCTCCGCGACTCCGGATGCGCGACTGGTCGAGTTCGGGGAGCCCGCCTTCTTCCTGAATCGAATGCGGTGTGCGACGCACGCTGCCGACAACGCGGCCGCCAATGGTGACTGTGACACAAGTGAGGCAGGAGACGACGGACGTGAAACAAGAGCCGGTGGAGACGCCGGTGAAAACGCAGGCAGCGATGGAGGCGGATACGCCGAACGGAGCTGTCTCTCCACCAGCGCCGACGCGGCCGTCGGGCGAACTGCTGATGTCTGCTGAGCTGTTGAGCGCTCTGAAGTGACCGCCGCCGGACGAGGAGAACGAGTGCTTCGAGACGTAGGAGCGTGTTGCCACGCGCTGCCTGGCCGCCAGCACAAGGCTGCACAATTTCCTTCGTGCTGGGCAACGAGGCGGAGCTGGCGTGTGAGCTGGTGCTGACGCTGCTGGACGACCTGCTGCAGTTGCAGGCTTCTTCGTGCCGGGCAACGAGCCGGAGCTGGCGTGTGAGTTGGTGGTGACGCTGCTGGACGACCTGCTGCAGTTGCGCTATTGGCACCCGGCGCGCGCCGCGCCGCACGCACGAGGACGCCGACCAGCTTGCGCTGTGCCCGGCGCTAGGTGGCGACGAGTGGTGGGTCCGGTGTCTGCCGGTGATCCACGAACATGCGTTCGTCACGCTGGTCAACATCGGCGTCCTGGTGCGGCTGGACGGCTAGGACGAGCCGATGGTGCGGCCCCTACTCGACGGTGCGCCTCACTGGCTGAAGTGCTGTGCCTCATATGCTGCCGACCGGCGGCACCGCGCTACCAGCCATACGGCTGACGCTCGAGGCACTCTGTCGGCTGTGCGTACCTATAGAGAACGTGAACCCGCTGCTGGCTTCGCCGCCCGGCTGGCGACTGGAGCTTGCGTTTTGCTTTGCAACGGCGTCTTTCGTTTAGCAACGGCGCAGCGAGCCGTTGATACCTGTATTAACAGTGGGAAAGTGTTAATATGAACAATATACTTCGCCCAGTGTCCATGACTCGTGTTCATATGTCTAAACAGTTGAGGTTTGACAAGGCGAGTTGTACGGAAGCCTGTTGGCTGCCATGGAAGACGAGGGGACTTGGCTCCATACTCAGATCTCTCATATATATTCCGGGTTTTGAATATCTTCAACAACAAAACAAATTGTGAAACAAAATTCCTGATTATTTTTGTGGTCAAAACACTCCAAAAATGAAAATACGAGAGAGCCATTTTGAAGAGAATACCATTTTCTTTCTTTCGACTTTTTGTTTGTTATTTGTTTCAAAACTCCATTTTGTACGATTTGTCGAACATTTATCGTTTTTCCACCAAAAATAGCATGACTTGACGTCATTAAAATGTAATTTTCTCCCAAAATACTACATTAATTTCATTGAAATATTGTGATAAGACTAGAATTGACGCAGCATAAGGCACTGTAAGTTTCACGTCGACATCTATCATAGTTTTTGAGTTATGGAGAAATCCGGGATGGGCAGATTCCCCCCCCCCCCCCACACACACACACACACACAGCATGGCGCGGGTTAAGGAAACTGAAATCCCAAACTGGTTCTCAAACAAAGGGCTAACACATAATTTAGTGGGAATGAGTGTCCTTCGAATATAACGATGCTGTTTAAAACCAGCGTAAAGCGCACAACGACTGGCGCAACTCAGACATGTGGTGTATTGAGCATGCACGATCTACGTTTCAACCGCCGAAGGTTGGTAGCTGCATGCTAGTGTCCGGACGGTCCGGGCAAAGCGTAAAAATGTCGCTTTAAAGCGTTAAAAAATGGCGCAATTCGTACATATGTGGCGCAGTGTGGAAATACTGTTCAAACGGAGTTTACAAATGTCTGTTTCAAGCGCACAAAACAAAGCGCAAAAATGTCGCATATATATAATGACAGATTCCAGCGCAGTGCGCTTTAAAACTACTCAAATGCGTCGACTTCTAGCGTAGTCAGTGGTAACTGCGCTTCATATGGAAAATTCCAATTTGGAAATATTCGATTTTTGAAGAAAATAGCGAGTTATATGCGCAAAACTGAGTACCAGGAGCGTTTTTTGACCAATATTAACCATATTAAAGCCTCCATCGTCTATAAAACCCTTTATTTAAAAAATGGAATATCATGATTTCGAGCTCTCAACATCATGTGAGAATACATATGTCCTAGATTGTACGTAAGGCCACATCTTGCACATTTTTCGTTCAGCTTAAAATTAGACGAGGGAGTGATAACAATGAGGAAAATAAGTCTCCGAGTATGACGAATGGAACAAGAGCATCACAATGAACATTAAATGCAACAAATATGTTAACTAATAATGAAATAATATGATAATGCTAAATGTCGAGTAGTATTTAATTGAAATGGCAACTGTTGAGTGGCGGCGCATTTTAGTCCGTTCTTCGTGCAATAAGTCATAACTGTCGTTTTCTATGTTATCATGCATGGATAACATGTCAATTTGGTGTCTGAATAATCTTATAATGCTATTTTTACTATTTCCTTATGTTTTATTCGTGTTTGATGTGTTTTTGGAAAGATATGTGCATTTATCATTCTCGTTTAGTTTAAGCGCACTTTTATGTGCACTTATACGGCGACAGGCGAATTTCGGCGTTGTCGAGTTTCAGCGTGCGTTGTCGAATTAAAGCGCAAGAATCTCAGATAAAAGAGCAATCCGATTCCCGGTGTTACCCCTGGTACGCCGACGCTGTCGCACCCAGTGTTGTATTTTTCGTTTCATGAGTTGGTTCTGGAGAGTAAAATTTCCTTGTTATGAATATGTTAATTTTTTTTGACAATTGGAAAGTAAATATGAATGATTGTAGTGGATACCAAAACTGTGCGAGGAAAACGAAATAATATTTTAACTAATGTCGGTAAGATCAGGTTTAGCTTATGAACCTAATAACTAGAATACTTAATTGCGGCCCCCTAAGACTAAATCATAATCATCACTTTCAGACTTGCTGCTCGAGCGGACGGCCCACCAAGACAGTCAATGGCGGCGCCACCATAGGGGCAGAGATGGCGGACTGCCACCCCTGCCATGACACTGGGGTGGCATTGCCACCTCTAAAATTTAGCCCACCGTCAAAATTGTACTGGTTGTTTTGCCAAATTTGTGGATTCTGGCCGCTGCGAACATATGGAACAGTTCCTTTCGTCGACCAATGTAAATTGTAGTCACCTTCGCCTATATTGCTATTCAAACTATACTTATTTTTATAAATGTATTCCTTATGTTTTGAATGGATTAGTGGCCGATGTAAGGCCCCAAGCTAAGCATAGCTTGTTGCGCAGGCCCTGACCCCACCACCCGATCAAGCAATTACTGGCGTCCGGCAGAATTTAGAAGCGAAGTTTTACGTGCCCGACATACCTGGGCACGGTTCCCCGCCTTCTGACGTCACCTGACCTTGAGTGCGACCGCTGCCACCGGCCGCAGGCCATCCCAGTCAGGGGCAAATAGCGAGCGCCGAAGCGAATCGAACCCGGGCTGCCACTACCGGGTGAGGTCAGAAGTAGTGGTGCCAATCGGTACAATCATTTTCGGAATTCCGAATTTGTCCGAAGACCGATTCGGTTTTCGGACGGACATAAGCATATTTGTTTTGGACATTCTCGGACATCCAATGCCCAAGGATGGTTTGTCGCGAAAATAACTTGTTACTTTTGTATTAAAAAAGAAAGTGAATACAGAATACAGAAAGTGTGCCACCGGTTATTCATTTACATATCAAACACTTTTTCTGCTTTCGGACAAATTTCGGACAAACAATGATTTTCGGACAGTTTCGGACGGACAGCAGACCATGGTCTTGGACATCGGTCGGAAATTGGACAAATAATTTATGAAACTGGCAACACTAGTCAGAAGCCCAGCGCTCTACCGACTGAGCTATATGGGCGGACTATACTATCTAGTCATGGCCATAATATTCGCCAATTTGACCGAAACTTTCACTATGTACCGGGTAATCTAACTTGACTTACCTAACCGAGAGAACGCCAATGCAACAGCTGTGCCGGTGCCACTGGGCGGGGCAGGACAGGGCGGCAGAAACGGGCAGAACAGGGCCAAGCAGGACAGGGTAGGACGGGGAAGGACGGCAGGACAGGGCGGGACAGGGCATGACAGGGCATGACAGGGCATGACAGGACAGGACGGGACAAAGGCGGGGCAGAGGCAAGACAGGGCAGGACAGGGCAGGGCATGGCAGGATAGGGCATAGCAGAGCAGGACAGGGCAGGGCAGGGCAGGGCAGGGCAGGGCAGGGCAGGGCAGGGGCAGGGCAAGGCAGGACAGAACAAGGCAAGGCAAGGCAAGGCAAGGCAAGGCAAGGCAAGGCAAGGCAAGGCAAGGCAAGGCAAGGCAAGGCAAGGCAAGGCAAGGCAAGATAGGCAAGGCAGGGCAGGGCAGGGCAGGGCAGGGCAGGGCAGGGCAGGGCAGGGCAGGGCAGGGCAGGGCAGGGCAGGGCAAGGCAAGGCAAGGCAAGGCAAGGCAAGGCAAGGCAAGGCAAGGCAAGGCAAGGCAAGGCAAGGCAAGGCAAGATAGGCAAGGCAGGGCAGGGCAGGGCAGGGCAGGGCAGGGCAGGGCAGGGCAGGGCAGGGCAGGGCAGGGCAGGGCAGGGCAGGGCAGGGCAGGGCAAGACAGATGGTGAGGCAGAGGAGGGCAGGGCAGAGGCAGGGTAGGACAGACGCGTAATATTTTAATAAAAAATAATTCAAATTAATTTCAACCCGTGCACTGCCGGGGTTCGCACCAACCACAAACTGCCGGGGGGGGGGGATAGCCGCCCCCTAAGAGCTCGAAAACCAAACGGCGTATCGATAGGCGGAAAACAGCGTTGGATAACTCGAGACAAGTTCTATCGAAATTATGCCGGCCATTTGTTTAGTTCAAGTTAATATTGAGGTCACCAGAGATCATCAAATGTCACATTTCCGCTATACATGGGTGTCCTTAACAAAACCGTCTATATATCGATAAGGACAGGACAAGAACAGAGGCATATACAGGGACAGGGGCATACACAGAGTCAGGTGGCATGCTTCATCTAAATTGACCTAAGGTCAATAGTTAGGTCAGTAGAAGCTATTGAATTTGAAACATTCTAAAAATCGCCGAATTGTTGTTAAGGAATAACTTTTGACAAAAGCATGACAGAGGAAAACAGATTTCACCATTGTGTTTGTCTCGTCGAGACGCATCGAATGAAATTTAAGGTGACATAGTTAGGTCATGCAAAACAAATTACCTGACCTGAGGTCAGGTCAAGGTCAGGTAAAGGTCAAATCTTACATCATTTGATTCGTCTCGACAAGCCAAATACAATGGTGAAAATGTCATTGATGTCCTTGATTTAGTAAATATTTTTTGAATACAAATCATACGTGACCTGGGGTAACCTGAGTTGACCTCGTAGAGGTCAAAGAACATACATTTGACATAGTGCTTTGCATTTGGCACAAGAGTGGTGGATCTGGTGAAAACTGGTCAAATTTAGCCATTTCCTAGGGATTTATGCGTGTTAAATTCATTTTTTCCCCATTGACTTATAATGGGGAGGTTACGAAATCGACCTGACCTTAGGTCACCGATGTAAACACAAAACGAGATAAACGAATTGTAGGTACTTATCACCTGATGAAATCCTGTGAGTTTCGAACCGTTTGGTCAATCACTTTGGCTGTGGCACGACCGCAAACGTTTTTGGAAGTGGGGTCACTTAACTTGAACTGGTGACCTAGCCTGAGTTGACCTAATGTCAAAAAAAATCCACACCATGTGGGTAATTGATGCCAAAACAGCTGTGCTAATTTGTCAGCGCTGCGCGCTGCCGTGCTTCCGATATTCATGAAAAACCGGAGGGGCGGAAATCAACGGCAGTGCGGGTGTTAACCCTCGCCCTACGGGGGGCTGACAGGCCCCCCCTGAGGTTTTTCTTGAATAACTGATTACACATGCGGCGCATCTTGCTGAAAGTTTCGGTAGCCGAGTTTACAACAATTATACGTATTCTGTAAACATTTAATTGAAATTGATTTAGTAGTTTGGGAGATCGTCATGTTTTAATGACATCATGTTGGTAAAAAAAAACGAGAAATATTTTAAAAATCGTAGAAAACAGAGTATTAAAGCAAATTGCAAACTCAATTTACCAAAGATACAAAATGGCCTTCTCTTTAAAATGGCAATCTCGGATTTTCAACATTTTGGGTTTTTGACCCCTAAAATAAAATAAAAATGATTTTTTGGGGAAAAATCCCCACAAAATTAAATTTTTCAAAGATGTTATAAAAAACCGGAATATATGTCAGAGAACTGAGTATGAAAAATACCCATACCAAATTACAAAGCAATAGCTTCATTTTTGACTGAGTGATCGCTCCCTAAGTGTAAGAAACTGATGACGTCATTTTTAAAATAGTTTGTTTGACTTTTTTAGACAAGATACGAACAAAAAATTACTTTTTCTGTATTTCTGAGCCAAAACTGGTCTAGAAACATGCCATTTTATTTACATTTATCAACTTCTAATTTTGAGGTTTTCTGAAGAGCAAAATCACTGTTCTGGACGTGGTAAATCCTAGGTCATTCACTTGACCTGGAAGGTCACCCGTTGCCCTAAAACCTAAACATCGCAAACTATTAGATTCCTCTCATGACAGGCAATATGCTGGTTCTTACCAAATTGCTCTAAGTTGCTTGGTGTGGAAGTTAAGAGGGGCCTGTCTGCCCCCCCCCCCCCCGTAGGGCGAAGGTGAAAAAAGCTCCCGTACGGGGCGAGGGTTAATAAACTTGCATGTTTATATCAATTACGAAATTATAAAGAAATACTTCGACTTTATTCGGTATTTTACCTCTACCCACCGAAACAATCAAACTTTGCCTTGCATATGTAGCGTACAGTTGGGCTTTGCAACATTGCACAAAAAAACATCATTAAAAACATCACAATTTTCACTTTTCTCCATATTTTCCTTCGGACTGATTTTGGGCCGCTGATCTCAATGGTGATGGAATTAGGGTTCTACGACTTCATCTGCAACAATTACAGCGTCTTGCAACACTGCAATAATTTGCAACATTTTACAAACTTTTCATGCATTTCTTGAAAAATTGCATTTGCATTTCTTGAACCGGCGAATCGATCTGGGGTTTTGGCGATCCGCTATTTCTTGTCGCTTCTGAACTATCAACTTTCTTGGAATCCCGCGAACATTGTGAATTTCTAACGATTGCAATGCGCTTCATCCGACCTCGCACATAATTAATTTGTAATGAGGCTGGCCAGTCGTCAGTCAACATATAAGTCTCTCGCTGATCGGATAAACGTATGTCATGATGGTCTTTGGAGTTCGGTGTGTGGTGGAGATTAGGATAGGGTCTCCCACGACATAGGCTACCGGAGTACCTATCGACAGATGATCCGTCACCCAAACCCAAACTTCCCCAAACTTTTCCCCCCCTTCCCCACGTCGGCTCCCGTAACCCGCCCAACATCTAAAATTCCCTTTAATTTCTCCAGAGGTGAAAAAAATGCTTACTTGGCCACTGGAGTGGGAGACAGAAAAACATCGGCAATAAAATGCCCAGGAGACATAATGCTGCTAATTACAGTATTTTTTAAAGCAATTTTCTGTTTTTGCTTTGACCGCCGTACAACTACCACAGAACATTCTTCATAAATTATAGCATAGCATTCACGGTATTTAATGTAGTACTTGTTTCCTCTGAGAGACAGACAGGCTGAGAGACAGGCAATAGTGGGCAAAAGGTAATACCTGGCGAGACAGGCACAATCTTCATAAGGGTTCTCTTTACTGCTGCATCATGGGAATTTTGACCCTTAACGCCTGTCTCTCGATACAGCATTATTTTTCAGCTCCCTCATATTGTACATATCTGGCGCATCTGTGATGAAGCGGGTTTGTGTTCACAGCGTCGTTCACCAGTATTCTAGGCTCGGACTAAAAGCTAGAGTTCTCGCAGCAGTTGGCCGCCAGGGACCGGTAGTGAGCCAGGGTGTTATGACGTCGCAAGCAAATGGTATTTATGAATACTATTTTCAAATGCGTTAAATATACCATATATAAATGGTATATTTAACTCTAAATATGTATTTATTTATTTATTTATAAACAAATAAACATTTAGCGTTGGTTGCTAAATATTTCCTTGTGACGTCATAGATCCTGGCTCACTAGTGGTCTCTGGCGGCCAACTGCTGCGAAAACTCCAGCTTTTAGTGCGAGCCGTATTCTGTGACCGCATGTATTAGGCATACCATATCATATGCCCACCTACACTTAAACGGCCTTGTACCTACGTACCTATTTTTGTGATTTATATATTGTGTCGTCAGGGGCGGAACTTTTTGTTTTGGGTTGGGGATGCAGTAGCTGGTAAACACCCCCTTCCATTTTTTTCTTACATAATAAACAAAAATGAAACATCATGCTGCTATGTGCTCTGAGAGGCATTTGCTTGCTTTTTTCCCAGCTTCGGTAAATTTGCAGTTTAAGTAGACTCCATTAAAAACAAAACAAAACAAAAAACTTTTTTTTTGGGGTGCTGATTCCAAATATGTCCACTATTTGTGTCATTATTTGTTTCTTCGTTTGGATTAATTTATAGGTATATTGTTTTTGTTTTTCTTTAAATTGTTTTTTAACATTTTGTTCTTGGGTGGGGTGGAAGGGTCATTGGGTAAAACCATATATTTTCCCCAAACTTCTTGAGTGGGGGCAGCTGCTCCCCCTGCCCCCTCTTCCACCGCCCCTCCCCCTGCCCCTCCCTCCGTTCCTATGCCTATGGTTTGCACATCTGCAAGGTTTTTCAGCGATGACGAAAAAATAAAAACGGTGGGACGAAGCGTATCCGTTTTCTTTGCCCACCTTATACCTCATCTTGTGCCAAACTTTTTTATCTTTGAGATAACCACTCTTATGTAATATTTGTTTGCGGATTTGAGGTTTTCTCGTCTTTGGGTACCTTTTACTCCATCACATTTCCCTTACTTAACAAAATGAACGGTTTTAACAACAAATAACTGACCTCAAAGGGGGTCTTAGCCCCTTGTCCCTGTAAGAGGTGTCTTTAAAACAACAGAACAATCTGATTATGCCGACTTGTTATGCGTTACATTTTACAGTGGCGCATAGGTGTCGCCAAGGAGGAGGGGGGGGGGGGGGGGGGGTGGCAAACAGGGACAACGTGCTCCCGGAACCTGGGACTGAATACCTCTTGACATTGATACATATGAATATTTCAGGTTCAGAAAAATGGGGCAGGTTGATGAAATCGGAGGCTCGCCTCGACACCAAACCTGCATTTTTGGGGGTGCAAAATATGATTGATTTTTTTCCTAGTAAAAGTTGTTTCTTAGGACGCGAACGTCTGCCACAAATACTTCTTCTCAAACTTTAAATATCTGGTGATGCCAATAGTCCAGGGCCGGTCCTTCTACATATTACAGCTGAGATGTAAAAAAAAATAAAAAAAATACATGCACTATATTTCCCACAAGGTAAACAAACTAGGCAGTAGGCAGTAACAGCATTTTAGTATGCTTTCATCTTTGTTAATAAGAAAAAACTAGGCAGTACTTTAGTAATAATACAAGAGACAGATACGGTGCAGTCATGACAAAATATGGCGCATTTATCTTGCATTGCTTTCAATATTTGTGCTGTTTTCGTATAACTTGGTTTGATTGGTGTTGAATAAGCCTATTTTATTTTAAAATGACCTTTACTGATGTGGCCCTCCACTTTTCAACACCATGACCAGGTATATCTTGTGCAAATAATGTTAGTCAGGCTCAAAAATGATAATCCTGACTTGTAGCCCATTTTGTTTAGGTCTATGATAATGTCTGCTCTTTTTCCAGCTCAGGATGAATGGTATGTTTTCAGACACAAAACATTTATATTATTGGTCAAATTATTCATTACGTGTCAATTTCACCAACATATTTATACTCAAATTTTAACACATTTGGTCAATTTAAGGGTGTATTGTAATGTGACCTGTCGATTATCCAGAACTACGCACAATGTGAAAACTGAAATATGCTTCACCTATTCTTGCTTTGCTCATGTTTTTTTTTTATGTAAGCACCTAGATTGACATTTTGTGTGTCTGAAATTGAAAAAAGATACCTGTTCTTTAGTGTGTATGACCATTGACCTATATGTATGACCATTGTGTATGACCATTGACCTGGCAGTTGTGTTGGTACTGTGCCCTTTTCCTTTTATATTGTTGTTGCATCTATAACATTGACTTTTTTTTTAAAGTTGGGGGGGGGCTGAATGACAAGTTGGGGGCTGAGCCACAAGTTGAGGGGGCTGAAGCCCCCTCAACTGAATATGATCCTACGCCCCTGTATATTTGTACAGTGTCTCATTCTTCCCCCAGCCAAAATGACCAAAACACTTAACCCTATCTGATAGACAGTAAGTCATATTATTGGGGATGCAGATGACAGACTGAGAATGCAGATCAGAGCATTGGGGATGCACCTGCATCCCCCTAAGTATATAAAGTTCCGCATGTGTGTGTCGTACTCGACATTACAAGGGACAAGGAGACACATTTTCGTTTTTGCAATTTGGTGGGAGACAGTCGCGACGTTTTTTTCACCTCTGAATTTCTCTCTGATCTTTACATCCCCACGAATACTATTTACTCCCCCTCATTACCTCCCCGATCTTAACGTTCCTACAAATATAATTATCTTTCCCTTGTTATATCATAATATCCCGTCTTACTGCTCCCACTAATCACTTCCCAACCGTTTCTACAGCCTACTAAAATTCCGCGGTCGCACGGGTCAGAGCGATTTGTCTCAATTGCGGCCGCATGACTTATTGCAATCACCTGGCCAGCACGATGGACCTATTCAGTCACGCGGCGGCCTTTGCCCTTCTCCACGTCGCCACTGATCCTAACCCTTCCGCACGTCATGGTGCCTCCGCGACATCATTCCCCGGTCGCCCGGTACGACCTGGGGAATTCCATGATGGACATAAGAACTACACATTTTATCCGAGGGTCGGGAAGACAAGTGTGGCATATTTCGGCACAAACAACATAAGATCTGTCAACCGGCATACTTCGCAAGCCCTCCTCGATGGACTTAACTTCGTTCAGCTCACCCGCCCTCGGCCATTCCTGGCCCCGCTAATCACCTCTGAACCTGCACCACAGCCTAATAAAACTCCGAGGTCGCGCGGCTCAGAGCTACTTGGCTAAATTGCGGCCGCTTGCGCGTGTCGACTTATTGTAATCGCATGGGCGAGCGCGATGGACTTATTCAGTCGCACGGAGGCACTAACTCCTCACCACGCCACTACTGATCCTAACATCTCTGCACGTCGCGATCTCGTTCGAGTTAGCTCAACCCGGTTGGCCGGCACCACCTGGGTAGCTCCACGATGGACATAAAACCTATAATTTGTTCTTCTTCTAACCGCCACCCATTAATAGGTGACCAGGAGTGCCCCCGCCCTCGATCCCAACGACGCACGACACCTTACGTTAATACCAGAAAACAAAAAAGAAAATGTCGCGGCACTCCCAGCTAAGAAATGGAAACAAACATAGAAAAGCATATGAAGAGAGGTGGTTTGGGTGTTAGATGTGGTGATATAAAGAAGGCGAAAAGTAGTCATTGTTGAAAACAGCAAATGACTGCCCCCAACTACGTCCCAGGATATCATCCTCACTTATCCTCATCCAGGACAGGATGAGGATGGATTCATTCACTCTGATCCTCATTCAGGACAGGATGAGGATGGATTGATTCACTGTGTTAGTAAAGGGGATATCAGCAATAAGGGCTGCTATCCCCTCCGCCCTGGAGGACAAATTCTGGTCTATTTTCAAGATTTTCTTGCTGGTACTTTGGGACCCCACTCAGCTAAGCGTAGCTTGTTGCTGAGTAGGGATCCCGAAGCCAGCGCCAATTAATGGGTATATACCTAATGATGCCATATAATAATATATCTGGTATTATATATTAGGAAATTATCATGGATCGTCTGTGGATAATATATGACAGGAGAGGTGATTATGATATATAGGACAAATATGAAATCCGAGAATATTTCACATTGTTCTTATGCAATGAACATGAAAGGTGATACACTCAGTAACTACCGATACGTACATTACGTGTATGCAGACAATAAGAGTTGTAACATTGTACTATTCTTGTTAAGTGTTGCATAATATTATTATTGTATGATTTTAGTCACGTATATTATTATTACTATGTCAAGCTGACAAGTGTTTCTTACATATTGTAATAATTAACAAAATGTTTGCGAACAATACTTTGTATAATAGTCTTAGATGTTAGAATATCGTTTAAGTTTGGAAATTGAGGAGCTATGATATTATTCCATAGCTTAGGGCCAAGGCAACTGGTGATGAATAATCGATAATTGCGGTTTGAGAATGGTTGCTTTAAATGTTTAGTTTGCCTTCTGTGAGGACTATTGGCTTCATGTATTTCACATATTTTGTCAAAAGCTATTGGTAACTGTTTAGTTATGAACTTTTGCATCACAATGATCATCTGTGATTTTGCTATATCGGCTAACTTAAATATGTTATATTGTTTGAAAATTGGCTCTGAACTATGTGGGGGGTATACATATTCAATCAGTCTCACAGCCCTCTTTTGTAAAATCACTAGCTTATCAAGCTGAGAATTATAGTTACTACCCCAGATCATGCAACAATAATTCAGATAGGGAAGAATTAGACTATTATACAAAGTATGCGCAGTTCTTTTGTCTAAGCAGTACCTTACTCTTGCTATTATTCCAATGTTTCTACTAACTATGTTAGATATATACTCAATATTCTTTGTCAACTTAACCCTATTTGTAACAGGCTCCTGGCTACCCCTATTTGTAACAGGGGGGGGGGGCGGATTCCGCCCCCCACCCCCCACCCGGAAATCTCGAGATCTACCCGTCCTATTAAAAAAAATGAAACGGTGTTTGGTTCCCCTCAACAGGATCTACATTTATAAATAATAAAAAATATAAATTTGGGATAAGGGGGCAACAGGGGGGCAAAAACTAACAAATTTAGTGGTATTTTTGATCCAACATAGCTTTCATATTTATCGACCGATTTTAACACAACTAATAGGAATCGATAGAGATTGAATTGGAAATTGATATATGACGGTGACGTTTGCAAATTCAAAAATCATAGGCGTGTGCAGGTCACTCAATATGGGGTGAAGTAAATGCGTAATAAAACCATTTTTTTATGTGTTTTGTTTTGATAAATGAAATGGTATGTGATTGAGACATTAGAAAAACAGTTATAAATCATATTTTTTTGCCATAGGCGGTACCAGGTTAGTGAAAAGGGGGTAAAATTAGGAAAAAGTATTAACCGCAGACAAGTTGCTACCCAATACTATATATATGTTACTGATTATAGATAGTTCCTTTTTGCATGTTGTACTTCATCATAGGCGTATCCAGGATCCAAACTGGGGCGGCGCAAGACCTTTTGATAAGTATATTATCCGCTATTATGATACTAACTAGTCAACAGTGACTATTTCACTTACAACTTCAATTAACATTGCTTACCCCCCTTTTTACCCTACCTGGACTCGCCTATTATCTTATAATCGTTCGTAGAGTAACCTGTGGTGCGTGTTTCATCCGAAAACTGCAATATGTTATGTCATTGTACGCCCATGCCTCTTAGTTTCCTTGCAATAATATGACCACCTTTCTTCCATTCCTGAGCGCGCCTCTGCAAAAAATGACTTTATTCCCTTTTCTGGTCTCATATGTGCCTATATTATTATAAGCTAAACGTATATTGCGCCGTTATCGCTGGCATATCGTCATCACTATGCCAGTCACCCCCCTTTTCATGTTTCTGAACCGCCCCTGAAACTCTATATGTAATAAATTATGAAAATAATGGAAGCAGAAGCTATCTTTTACATCTTGATAGCTATAAATTCCCCTTACATTGCTTTATTGGCTTCCCGCCAAGCATTGAATACTTCCTGGAACCCCCCCCCCCCTTTTCAAGCCCCTGAAACCGCCTCTGCAATGCAATTTTTATGATATTTCATTAACATCAACTAATTTGCACTTGTTGCAATCACCGTAAGCCGATGTAACTTCTTCATACTTGATGCAGTTAGGAAGAAACCGTGAAGATCGCATTTCCGTATTATCGCCAAATGTCGCCTCCGAACCCACCCAAAACTGTGCCCTGGAACCGCCTCTGTTCAGGTTAAGAACTCAAAATTTTGACTCCAAATGCGGAGTTCAATTCTATGAAAAGTCCTAAAATTTCATGGGCCTGCTCCCAGCCGTTCTGGAGATATCTGCGAAAAACATGAGGGGGGGGGGGGGGGCGGAATCCGCCCCCCTGTTACAAATAGGGTTAAGCGTTTTATCATTTACCACCCCCAAGTATTTTATGTTAGCATTTTCATCTACAGGTATGTTGTTCATCTTCACATGAAGCTTGAAAACTGAGGAAACGGGTTGTGTAATGTTGGGCAAATGTCTTGAGAAATTTAGTGAGAGGAAGTTGGCACAAAACCAGTCAGTGATGCGCAGTAAAAGTGCATTTACAGTTATTTGAAGATTAGTGCTACTTTTACTTTTAAATACAATTGCAGTGTCATCAGCATATGATAAGCAAGCCATATCAGCGCTTAACTTTGGCAAATCATTTATGTATATGATGAAAAGAATTGGGCCCAAAATCGACCCTGGGGAACACCCATGGTGACTCCCTTATAAACTGATAATGTATTTCTGATTTTAACACATTGTGTTCTTCCTGATAAATATGATGAGATAATTGTATGAGACTTGTGCCTGACACCATATTTACGAAGCTTTTTCAGAAGGAGGCCGATGTTTACTGTATCAAATGCCTTTTGTTAATCAAGATACAAACCCAATGCAAATTCTCCCTCCTCAAAAGCCCTAGTAATGGTATCCTGAAGAAGAAGAATAGGCATGTAGGTGGCTTTGTTGTTCTGAAACCAAACTGATTTTCATGAATAATGTGGTTCTGATTTAAGTGACTGATGAGTCGAGAGTATATGAGTTTTTTCAATAATTTTTGACATGAAAGGTAATATGCTTATAGGTCTATAGTTATCTACAAGTTGACACTCACCACTTTTAAGTATTGGTTTGATTACAGCTATTTTGAGGATTGATGGAAATGTTCCAGATTCCAAGCAGGAGTTGAAAAGATGAAGAACAGGTTTAAGTATGGCTAGAAATGATAACTTAAACAGTTTTGCACTTATGTTATCTGCCCCGGCCCCAACATTCTTCAATCCATTAATATTATTTACTAGTTCTTCTTCATTTGTCGATTCTAAGTTCATTTCATTTGCAACGTTTGGAAGCAGCTGAAGGGTATTAAATGAAGACTGCGGGATAGTTTTGCTAAGCTTCTCACCAATTTCGGTGAAGAAGGAATTGAATTTGTCTGCTATAACTGCATCATCTGTTACTGCTTCTCCACTTGCGTCTATAATCCTAGTTGGAGCACTGTCTGCTTTTTGTTTTGATTTAATTAAGGTTTGCAAAGTTTGCCATGTTTGCTTCGAGTTCCCCGAGTGTTTAGCAAATTCGTCCTGATAATGTTTCCTTTTGGCAGCTCTAATCAGTTTTGTAAGTATATTTCGATATAGATTATACTTTTCTATATTGTATGATGATGGGTGTTCCAGTTTTTCTTTAAATAATTCGTTTTTATGTGCAATGGAAAGTAAGATAGCAGGCGAGACCCAGGGTCTGCGGGGACTTTTATTTCTGGATAGCTGCCTTATATATGAAAACTTTGTGATTCCCTCATTGTATACATGAGTGATTTTATTTGCAATAAGGTCAGGGCAGAGTTCGTCCTCTATGTTCTCCAGGGTTTGAGTAAGGAAATTCTTAAATTCATCAATTCTTTTATAGTTGAACACTTGTTGTTGTGTTGTTGTAATGTGTGCATTGCTTTTGGAGGAGCTCATGTGAAGGTGAGCGAGGCGAATATAGGAAAATGATCTGAAATGTCATTTAGAAGAATGCCTGAGTGCATCACCCTTGATAAGTCATTGCAGAAGATATTATCAAGTAGGGTGCAGGATGGGTAAGAGGATCGAGTTGTTCTTGATATTGTAGGGAAGAAACCATGTGACAACATATTGTGAAAAACATTTGCACTGATGCGTTTGAATCTATTGAGAACAGGTCAAAATTAAAGTCCCCAGTGATCAATGTAACTTTGTTCATTTTACTAAGCCATGTTAAACACTGCTCAAGCTCAGAATTGAATTGGTATTTGTCAGTGTTGGGCGATCTGTATATTTGACAGTTGATTATATTTGCATTATTTTCAAGTTTTAGGTTAGCACAAACCACCTCAGCAGTGGTGAAGGTGGGGTTGTAAAGCTGTTCAGGACATAGATGATTGGCAATATATAGTGCTGAACCACCACCAGCACCCCTGTCTCGACTGCAGTAGAAGGCATGGAAACCGGATATACTGTATCTATCTTCTATGGTCTTAGTAAGCCAGGTTTCTGATACTGAGATGATGTGCCAAGTAATTGTGTTTCAGTGAGCAGGTTGCAGAGATCATCATGCTTATTGACAATTGAACGAGTATTTATATGCATAAGGTTGAGTTTATTTGTATTGTTAGTAATACCATTCTTCATATGTTCAGGTGAATGAAATGAACCTCTTAGATTTTCATAGGCATAATATGAAAGTGCAGAGTCATTTGTTTCAGTGGCTAAAGAGAATGGATCAAATACTTTATCGTGTGAAATTGAAATCATATTTCAAATTTTCAACTTGCAAACAAGTTGAAAAGGAAAAGAGCCAAGTGCCTATTACCTATATATCTATTGTAAGGGTTCAGAGTAGGAGACAAACTGCAAGCTAACAAATCATTTGTATGTAGGTATGCCATATCACATCAAGCAAGTGAATCAGGTGATGGATGACTGGCAGAATGAAGGTATATCTGTACTGGTAGAAGATACAAGGGGGATAAAGGAAATCAAATGACTGTGGTGTCTCAATCAAGGCTCACACGAGTCCAGTCCTGAGCGCAGATGCCAAAGCAAGATAAGATAAACAATTAGCATAAATAACAAAGTAGGTACATACTAGCTAACATTTAACATATTCAAGATATTATTAGACTTACAGGTGATGAAGATATTTTTATATCAGCTGGCAACACAACTCATAAAGTTTAGATAATTATACATGCAGCGACA
>JAXIVJ010007821.1:0-58621 GCA_036785665.1 Chirona hameri
ACAACAATTATACCGGGATGTTTTTATTATAAGACCATCTGCTTATTTATCACACAAAAACAGGTCATTACCAAAAACTTCAATGTTTTCACCAGCCGAAACCATTTTAACCTCTGAAATGTCCAATGAATAGTCTTGCAAAAATTATTTAGGTTGAGATGTTTTCTGAGGAGGTAACAATTTTTGCGGGGATTATTCAGCGCCAATAATTTAGCTGCGCAAGGATGCAGCTAACCTGGCGCTGTTTATACAAAATCATCTCCGGCGTCTTTGAGGCAGCCAGGCCAATAGAACACTGAGGCCAGGCAGCTTACATACAAAGGCTGCCCTAGGTAATGCAGAAAGTTGTTTGGTGTGGGCATGCTGATGTAGAAGTGACGGCAGGTAAATACCCTCGTTGTATTTATATGCTGTCCCTTATCTTATTTTTCTTCCCATAATTCAATAGTTGAGAGAAGTGGGATACCTCTCAGCTTCGGCATAACAGACCAAACATTGCAATGCATGGAGTAAGAATGTTAGGAATGTCTCTCCAAAGTGATTGCTATGAACTTATATTGTCATAAATCTACTAATTAATGAAATTCCACATGTATGGGTAAATAAGGGCATTTGTCAATCATGCTTATAGGGTAAAAGCCTAATCTTCGGACACATCCTAACCTCAGACTTGTCATGCTATCAGACTAGAGTGCAGACAATACAGCTGCACAGTGTTTTACTGAGTATTGCTGTATTGCTTACATTTGATAGCATGAAAAGTCTGAGGTTAGGATGTCCAGGGTTGTCCAGGGTTACATCAGTTGACGGTATTGTCACAATATTTGTTTTGTTTTGCCCTAATTATTTACTTGATGGGTTATGCTAGAGGCTAGAGCACAACCCGTCACTTAACCAATAATTAGTTGAATTATATCAATTCAGTGAAATAATAGTTTTAAATTTCAGTTTTTCACATGATAGGCTAATAGTTGAACTATATTTTTTCATGGATATTTTGGAATTCACTAGTCTTTCTCAGATCACCTCATAACACATTTATGAACTTTGTGCGGTTGCTATATGTATAAATATGGGTATGCTTCTGCAGCATACTTTGTAATGCAATGCTGCCTGAAATGTGTTTACAACTCAACTGTGAGCAAACTATTTAATTATAGCATCTTTGTCATATTCCTTACAATCTTGAGTTGAACTGTTAACTGGATCACTATGCTTGCTGAATTGTGTATATCTTGGTTATATTATGAAATGTATATTTAAAAACGAAAAAATGTCAATAGGAAACTAGTTTGTATGTGGTTATGCTAACATTGAAGAAAATATTGTATTGTATCAACTTATGTCATATTCCTTACAATCTTGATGAGGAGTTTCACCTCTGGATGATCACTTATTTCATATTTGTGTAGCACGTGAGTAAAATTAAGATATATTTTGGTTTTCTTAATTTTGTTACCTCTTCACATTTTTTTGGCAGTTTTGTTACCTCTCTGCATGTATTCAAAAAGTAATTTCAGAACACTGCGTCTAACCCAGCGGGACGATTATTTTGGAACCAATAGTACATACATAACCCCACCCCCCCCATGGACACAGGGCCCCCTCTATATATTTTAACTTCGCTAACACGATTTCAATTACTTATTCTGGGTGTTGTGGTGGCGGTGATTCGGGGTTGGGTTTTAGGGCGCCGTAATTTCTGAGGTTCTATGCCACTAATACTTATTCTGGATATCATACCCGGTACATTTTGCAGAATCTACCCTGAGACCTGCAACAGTCTGAATTAACAAACGAGTCAGCCTGCAAGGATCTGCACATCAAGGATCAGGGGGGTGTCATGCCTATCTCCGTAACGTGTCCACCCTGTCCCATGACGTCACGGTCCCATGACGTCATAGTCACGGTTTTCACTAATGGGGTGGCCGAATCGGGAGCGTTCGAGACCGGCACGGCCGCCATGTTTGTGTACAGGGGCGGGGCTTGACCTTATATGGGCATGGACCTCCCACTTTTTGCATGCCTCGCTTTGACATCGCCTAGCGGCTCACCCTTGCAATTTAGGAGAAAATGGCCGAAGAGCGAGCTGTAGAGGACATTTCAATCTATCATTTAGTGCTCAATTCATCTCGCTGGCACCCAAGGTATTCAACTGGTAGGACGCGAAAGTAGGCCGATTTAACACTATTTGAATAGGGAGCGTGTGACGTCACGTGCCCGTGACGTCACGCCCATTCGCTGCCTACCCCGGACGGGTCTACCTAGTATCTAGGGCCTTGATCAAGGATCTTTACTGCATGAGTGTCACACATCAGAAGATCGAAAGCTAAATAACAAAGTAGCTGATGTACTGAGCACGCGCTCTGTCTCCATTAAGCACTTGAAGTCAGCAGCAGTAAAACCTTCCCAGATCTCGCCTCCGGTGACGTATATAACTTGACCACAAAATACTACAAGGTAGCGAGGGGAAATGTCCTCAGCCACGCACGGTACGAATAATAATTTGAACTTTTAGTTATTATTGTACCTCACTTAAAGCCAGTGGCGTATCCAGGTTTCCGAGTTGGGGGGGGGGGGGGGGCTCCGTTTCGTCAGCGAAAAGTTGTTGACCGGAGGTGGGGGGGTGAAAAATATAAATATTTGAAAAATCGTATAAAACATAGTTTTATGCAAACGCAATTAAAAAAATACAAAATGCCATTATCTTTCAAATACAAATCTCGGATTCCCAAAATGTTTGGTTTTTGACCCCCAAAATAAAATAAAACTTATTTTTTTTGGGAAAAATCACCACAAAATCAAAATTTTCAAAGATGTTAGATAAACCAGAATACATGTGAGAGAACTGAGTATGTAAAATACCCCAACCAAATGTCAAAGAAATATCTCTATTTTTGACTGAGTGATGGCTCGCTAAGTGTTAGGAACTTATGACGTAATTTTTAAAAATAACTTTTTTGACTTTTTTTGACAAGATACGAAAAAATAATTACTTTTCTGTATTTCTGAGACAAAACTGGTCTAGAAACATGCTTTTTTATTTTCATTCATCAATTTCTAATTTTGAGGTTTTCTGACAGAGCAAAATCGCTGTTCTGGACGTGGTCGACCGAGGTCATTCACTTGATCTGGAAAGTCACCCGTTGACCTGAAACCTAAAAAATAGGAACTGTTAGATTCCTCTCATGACAGGTAACATGCTGGTTCTTACCGCATTGCTCTAAGTTGCTTGAATTGGAAGTTACCAGGGGACCTGTCAGCCCCCACTTAGGGAGAAGGTGAAAAAGCTCCCGTATGGCGAGGGTTAACCACAAATCAAGTTTATGTATTTTTTTTTTAGAACTCGAATGAAAATGTCGAAATTTTGGCATGTGATCTAAGGTCAGGTCACGTGATTTCGTGATGTTTTCCGTTAAAATGTGTGCTTTGTCGGTGGAATAGGAGGGTGCAGGCCCTTTGAATCACGTGACAACCTATTCCGCTCAGTGATCAAGATCACGTGATGACATAATTCAATATTTCGCCGATAGAGCGTATGTGGATCCTCAAGAAATCAAATTTCATCATTTATATATCCAGACCTAGAATGTTATAAAAATAGCTACAAGTATTTTCCAGAGATAAAAAATGTTCAACTTTGCCAAATAAAAGCAAAATTCCAGCAAATTATCTATTGTATAATCAAGCCAGGTCATTTGGAAAACCAACCTCAAGGTAACGGAGCGACCTGCTGGGGTCATGCATCATTGAATGCAGCTCAACGAGACACATATAATGCCGTTGAGTTAAGCTCTGGCACGATTGTGTGCAAAGTTATTACCACAGACCTGGTAATAACTGACCATGAGTGACCATGATTAACACGCCCCCCCCCAAACAAAAAAAAAATTAGAGGAAAAACCATGTCCAATTTTCTTACCATCGAAGGCCAATGTATTGAAGTCGATTCCGGCAAAACAAAATCCGAATTTTAAATGACCACATTATAAAATCACGTGATCTAAGATCAAATGCAAAAATTCCCAAATGTTCGTAGTTTCGAAAAATGATTTTTATCACATTAATTACGAGCGAGCGTGAAGCGCTCGCTCGTCTTTCCGTGGTATATGGGGGAAATCTGAATATGAGCGGCCCGGCCCAACCCGACACGACCCGACCCGACCTGTGGCGACGCTTTTGAGAAGCTCATATCTCTGCAACCATACGTCTGATTGACAAGCTGACTTCTTTGCTGAGCAGCCCCATCCAACCTACCCTGTTTGACACCGATGCCGACTCATGTGGGGGACTACCACTGCGCGTGGCGCGTGCCGCGTGAGGGGTGTTGAAAAGTGTTTTATCGCAACAACTCTGCAACGGTTGAGCCGATTGTGTGCAAATTTGGTGTGTGGTTAGCCGCCAATTTTCCACAAGTCAGGGGTGGAGTGTCTCTGCACGTGCGCACGTGTTCACCCCTATTCTATATCTCAGGAATGGCTGAGCCGATTGTGTTCAAATTTGGTGTGTGGTTAGGGACCCCTCCGCCGCCGCCTACTCACAAGTCATGGGTGGGGTGCCTCTTCACGTGCGCACGTGTGCACCTTTTTTGTATCTCAGGAACTACTTGCCCGATCGGGTTCAAATTCACCATACATTTATTTCGCGCTCGCTCGTTCATCGCCAACTACGGCGCCTTACTGGTATATGGTTCCTTACAATGCTCATGATATATAGGTTTATATGACTCGCATGATTTAGATGGGAGATATTGCCCTCTGAAAATTAGAGTTTTGCATGACAACAAAGTTGCTCAAGGCTGTAACTCGGAAACCGTTTGACGGACGGAGCTGACAATTTCATAATGTGAATCTACGTACCAGATAACATGGATCAAAATAAAATGCTTCACGGCAACAATAGAGCTGCTAGCCATGAAACACTTCAGTATATATTGCCTGAAAATGTTTTTTTATACAAAAAAAAATACAAATAACCATTTTACTCAGATTCAAGATGTTTCGGGATTTTCAAGTCGGGATTTTCCGGGGTTTTTTTTTGGGGGGGGGGGGGGCAAAAACATACGTTTGCCTACCGATTTTTCGTTTTGGGGGAATTGTCCATTTTTCCCAACTGTAAATCCGCCACTGCTTAAAGCAGTCACTTTCGAAATATTTGGGAGAGATCATTACAATCCTCCAATCATAGAGACTTGGTGAAACTGAGGCATCGCATGAGGACGCTTACTACAGCGTACTCCAAACACTTGCAAATGGGATATAACCAACCAAACGTGGAATCCAATCGCCCCATTTATAATGAGGGGATTTTATTTAATGTCCTTTGACTCTCCTTATTCATATTTGTGGCTATTCTTCAGCGATTTTATTAGAAGCTTCCCAGACCATTCTAAATCAGATATTCCTACCTACAATGTTCCTTCGGCCTTTCTTAAAATATAGAAAGTGAGACGTGATAATAAACAGACCGATAACTACAAGCATAATAACTGTAAGCAGACGCCCTATGATAGCCACTCTCATCACAGTGAGCACAATACCCGCATTACGAGTGGCTTGCAACTAAATTGCACATATATCTTGTTAGTTGCATGCACATTTTACTTCTGCCATGTGGAAAATAGTTATGTTGCGTACCGGACAATTTGCATTGAATTATAGAAGGCAGCTTCTGGTGCACCAACTTTAACTTGATCATTGCTTCCATAAACCAAAATGCAGTGGACAGGGTGGGATATATGAGAGGATAACTCGGTCAATCATACCAAATTATTAACGCCTGAATAAGTAGATACAAATTATGTGTCGGACGTTAAAGTGGAAGAGCTAGCTGTCCGAATACATGTCGTCATTGCCGTTCTACATGATAACAACAGGATGTGGCAGCGTGGATGTGGCCCGTCGGCAACAGTTTAGCATGTATTAGACATCACGTCTTGGGGGCAGGGGCGTCACCGATCATTTTTAAGTAGGGGGTCGGCTGATATAACGAAAAAATGTACCCCAAAAATTGTATGCGTGTATTTAAGCCTTTACAACATTTTTAATGTGAATTTGCATGTTCTAGTACAGGGTGTTTCATAAAAATGTAGCCACTCGGAAATTTCGCGATAACGCTGGTAGTTTTGGTCGCAGGTCTTCAAACTTACCAGCATTGCAAAGCTGATGAAATTATACATCACATATGTGATAACCAACCCCATCGACGTACTATTCATTTAGCTTCACCGCAGCGAAAAAGACTGAAAACATGCGACAAAAACATAGCTATATTTCTGCAAAGGATCTGAAGGATCTTTCACAGATCTGAGGTCGCGCTGATTGCAGCAAACAATAGGTCCTAAGAGCTGGATCAAACACGCTTGAGCAGCAAACAGTAATTAACATGAAACAACATGACATGTCTGACAACAACGAAGTTACGACATTCGGGGCACCACTCTGACCAAGCCATGTCGGCGACCTAACATCAGATGCTCGAAGTGTCAACCGTCCGACTCCACACAAAGCTGCATCCTGCGTCATATGTTGGCCATGACCTTGCGGCACATGTCGGCTGTGATGGTGGCCAGGATCTCCCTGATGCTCTCCTTCAGATCATCCACAGTGCGTGGTTGGACCTGGTACTCTTCCCTTCATGAACCCTCAAAGGAAAACAAATCAAGGGTGCTCCGGTCGGGTGACCTGGCCGGCCACGAAAATTCCGTCTTCTGCGAGATGAGCCTGTCAGCGAACTTGGCCTTGAGTGCGTCCAGGCTGAAATGAGCGGTGTGTGCAGCGGCACCGTCTTGTTGCATCCACATTCTGTTCCGTTCCGGATCTTCGTCCTGGAGCATTGCGACGTAGCGCTCGCTAGAGGTTCATCAAGGGAAGAGTGTACCAGGTCCAACCATGCACTCTGAATGACCTGAAGGAGAGCATCAGGGAGATCCTGGCCACCATCACGGCCGACATGTGCTGCAAGGTCATGGCCAACATGCGACGCAGGATGCAGCTTTCTGTGGAGTCGGGCGGCCGTTGCTTCGAACATCTGATGTGAGGTCTCCGCCATGGCTTGGGCAGAGTGGTGCCCCGAGTGTCGTAACTTCGTTGTTGTCAGACATACCATGTTGTTTCATGTTAATTACCGTTTGATGCTCAAGCGTGTTTGATCCAGCGCTTAGGACCTGATGTTTGCTGCTCCAGCGCGACCTCAGATCTGTGAAAGATTACGTCCTCTGCGGAAAGATAGCCATGTTTTTGTCGCATTTTGTCTGTCTTTTTCGCTGCGGTGAAGCTAAGTGAATAGAGCATCGATGGAGTTGGTTATCACATATGTGATGTATAGTTTTATCAGCTTTCCAATGCCGTTAAATTGTAAGACCTGCAACCAATACTGCCGGAGTAATCGCGAGATGTCCGAGTGGATACATTTTTATGAAACATCCTGTACCACATGACGTCTATCGTAATAACCTCAGTAAAGCTGCAAACTTCGCAGTGCAATTAATAACTCAATGTTTTTTTGTTCGCTTGTCTCTCATATTTACCTGCAAAGGCATCATCCGTTTTCCATACGGGTCTTGTGCGTCTATGAAGTTCAAAGATGTTGGGTGTTAAAAACGCTGAAGCTACCCAACCATCAGGTAATATCATTTGTGATTGGATTGTGATTTTCCAGATAGAGATGTCCCCATTTGATATTTGACCTCGACCTCGGAAATATAGCTATGCTTTAGTTGCATTTTTTAAGCATGTTTCGCTTCAGTGAAACTAAGTGAATAGAACATCGATGGGATTGGTTATCACAAATGTGATGTAGCATTTCATCAGCTTTCCAATGCTGGCAAGTTTGAAGATCTGCGACCAAAACTACCGGAGTTATCGCGAGATTTTCGAGTGGATACATTTGTATGAAACACCCTGTAGGTACTTGTTATTTAGCGCCGCCAAGCAGCGCGAAATTTTTACGGGTTTGCCTGATAAAACCCAGAAATATAGGCGGTTGGCCTTGTAGAGGATAAGAAGCTAAAAACGCTGTTCATTTAATTCAACGTTACGACGAACCGAAGACGTTGACGATGGCTTCGTTATGACGATGGCTACCGATGTGACGCCGCGAAGCGGCGCGAAAATTTGAATTTTAGCTCGCAGAAAACGAAATTGTAATAATGGAACCAGACCGTGAGTGGGGTAAAGGCTCTGGTAACCCCTTTTCCTGGTTGCACATCTCGTTATGATGAAAAACATCGAAATGAATGTAGTTCTTTCATATGCATTAGCCTCGGATAGTAAATCACGATGACCGGTGGCAGTCAGCGCTCAATAGTACATATGATAATAATAACTGTTACATATGTACCGAACTGTAACAAACAACTGGTAACAGTGCAAATAGTTTGAAAGCAGCAAGAGGCAGAACGACTTTTCCGCGCATAAATGGTCCCTGTGGATCTCGAGGAGCCTGGGAGAAATGGCTTTGGGAGATGGCCCTGGCCTGGTACTATTAGCTCTTCGGTCCAGCAGGTTGTGCACCGATGGAACAGCTTTCGGGTGCCGATGTCCGCGTCTTTGCGGGTTTTTTTTCTCGGAACTCGGCAGACTAGCTAAACATGTAGCCCGCTTGAAAGTTAATATTTTGTGAAGGAGGTGTGTCCTGGGGCCATCAATTAACGCCAAGGAGAGCCTCTGCCAGACATTTAATGTAATTCATTTTCCCATTTTCCAAATTTGTATAAACGATTGGGACACGAGTCATGCCGCGAAGCGGCGCAAAATGTTCCAGTTTTTGACTGTAGATAGCTGGATTTGTCTGCTGCAAAGGCAATTTTCACGATAAATTGCTAACTTCCCTCCCCTGCTTGGGCAAAACATTGTCTGCCCCTCCCCCTCCCTTGAACGGTCTGGGGGGGGGGGGGGCATGGCCCCGTTGTCCCCCCCCCCTGGATCCGCCTCTGGAAGACGTCGACAGCCGCAGGGGGTGGGGCAGACAATAGTGTCTTTCAGAGCCGTAGAGAAGGCTCAGTCCCACACCACTACAAGCTGGCGATCAAGCTTCTTTGCCCCTCCCCGACTTTATGCCCCTCCCCGCCCCTCGTCCATGTATCCCTCCCCGCCCCTCGTCCATGTATCCCTAAGCGACATGAAAGTATCACGAAGGAAGCACTTCAGAAAACAAACTGCATATATCCTGATCTACCTAATCATCCACTTAAAAAGCAGCGCCTATCTGCGGAGAGCACTACCCGGCCCGGGCGGTGCTCCCCAGGTATGACAGGTGACATGTGACATGACATGCCTCATGTCATGACATGTTATATCCGTATCGTATATCCGCTATATTGTTGTTATGCTGTATCATGTTATCTCATCAGATTAGCGCCTTTCGTATGTAGTGTTAAACAACCAGTAAAACGCCTTTTTGGGGGCGATGACCGAGCGAGCGCGCTCTGGTAAAGCTAAAGCAGGTTTGAAATATGAAACGGTAAGGGAGCACACGTGGTAGTAACACAGTCATTTTAGTCCTCCAGAAAAATTGCCCGGCCTAAATGCATGCCAACATAAAAATTAAGTTGCATTCAATTGTTCATGATTTCCTTTCTCAAATCCGCCAAAAGGGAGTACGTCCTGAGCGCTGCATGCTTCAATGTATAAATTAATGCTTAGAATAATACAGCCATTTTGTTATCAAGAATCATTTTTGCAAGTTTTTTTGTTCATTTCGCCCAAGGCCATAGATACTAGGTACCACCGTCCGGCGATTTTAGCTAAGCGTGACGTCATAGAGGTTCGTATTCGAATTATGGTAAAAATGAAATCGATGGCACGTGATTCAACTTAACCATGCCCTCCAGGTGCAAATAAGCATGCCTTTCCAACTTGCTGTGATACCAACACGCACATCAACACATTTAATTCAGTTCAGGGGAATGTAGTAAAGCTAATACATATACGATGATGGGGATGATGATGATATGATTCTGTGATGATGATATGATTCTATGATGATGATGATAGGATGATGTGATGATTCATATTTAAGGGTCAACAAAAACACGATACGATGTAGATATATATTATCACGTATTTGATCAGAGGCTAGCTCTTAATCTCAAGATCGCTTGTGCATGCCAGGGGTGAAACCAAGGGCCATCGGGGCTTTGCCCAAAAAACGACTGAAATCGGCCGGAAGTCTAGCAAAAGTCGCTTTCATGGTTTTAGTCTAAATACCAGCAGTTTGGGGAGGAGTCTAAGAGCCGATGGTAATAATTAGTGCTTAAGGATGCCGTGTGCGTGCGTGCGCACACACGTTCTTTGCGACGAGCCAGAGCATTGCACAGATAGCGAATGTATGATCGAAAAATATTTGTCAGAAAACGTAAAAGCCGAGGAGCGTTCACCCAATCCAATCCAAATCCAACATGGCATTTTACCGCACCAATATCATCAGCAGTGGCACCACAAGACCGAGTGCTCCCATCACCGTACACGTATCACCAGCAGTGACACCACAAGACTTAGGAGTCCTTCCATCACCACACACATATGACCAGCAGTTCCACCACAAGATCTATCCACCACCATCCAGTCACAGTGCTGAGATTTCTGAGATTTCTGATTTCTGATTTCTGAGATTTGGCATCACTGCCGTGTGCTGCGACAATGGCATTTTACTGATTTTGACTGAGCCGTCTCGAAGCGTTTTCTAGTTTACCCTTGTTGAGACATTTCAACCTAATGAAAAGGCGTGTTGTTACCAGCTTCCTGGCCATCTTCGCGTTTAAGTTCGGTTCCTGGTGCAGAAGAGCTGTATCAGCTGTCTTACGATCAGCCCGTCTGACAGCCTTCGCTGCATCCCATCACAGCACTGAACACAACATCGAATGTATCCACCATGGCCATCCAGCGCTCGGATGGAACAAGCAAGGCATGCATGGGTGCATGTTGTTTACAACATGCACCCATGCATCTGGAACCCGTGAGGTCGTTTGCAGTTCAGAGGCTGGGTGACCTAGGGTCGGATCAATGTATCGGCATTTGTAGGTGACATAGCCGGCTACAAATGCCAGAGACTCGATCTGGGGGTTGTGCAAGGTCCTGTTATCTGCTGTTGAATTCGCCGGTTGTCCTGCGTTTGTGCTCTCATGACCAGGGTGGACTGGAAGAGGACCAGCCGTTACAGCATGTGACTCTTCAACCTCTGCCTGTTCCATGGCTGCATCCAGCTGGCCCGTGGCCCCCACCTGAAATATGCACCAGAAATGTTACTCGTTTTATGTCACCAAGATGATAAACAGAAGTGCAATAATGCAATAATTGATGCTGTGCAATAATTTATTACGAAGTGATTGTTGCCCGGCCAGACCAAACTGTAGTCATGGGTTAATGTCTCCGGGTAAAACGAATAGTTCTTAACTTTGGAAATGAGTACTCTGGAAATGAAGGCACCCTTAGGTAGTGGCGGCAGAGCAGAAGGTATTTTCGGATGGGTGACAAAGAAACCCAGGGATTGCAGCTGAGTAAGTGTGGATAGAAATAAGTGAAAAGCTTAAGTCATGGTAGGTGCCAGAAATTGTCAATCAGAGCTTGACCAGGTTTCATGAAAACATTAACTTCCAAGAAAGGTGTGAAAAAATTAATTAGGAAATGGTAAGGGTAAAAGGGAAAGGGTATATAGGGTAGGTATAGCTAAAAGGGAAAGAGTAATTAGGACAAGGTATCAATGTCATCTAGTTTTAGTGGCAGTGTCATTTGGTGACACAGTTGGGTCATGTTGCTTATGGGGCGACGTGACTCTACGAGACCAATACAGTGGTGTCATCTGCACGTCTCTATCTTTATTCTATCAAGAGTTATTCACAAAAAAAAGTGCTGATGACCTCAGATGACCTCAGACTGAGCAATAATTGCACCTGGGTTATGAAGAATGAGCTAAAATAGCACGATTCTGAAGGAATTGGCCAGATCCAATGCATATTATCTGAATAGGAAGCAACAATTGCACCTTGGTTATGAAGAATGAGCTAAAATAACACGATTCTGAAAGAATTAGCCACATCCAACGCATATTCTCTGAATAGGAAGCATTTGTATATTTTCCCATTCACTTATCAGGTCAGGAAATTGACCTGACCATAGGTCACTGATACAACAAATCCGAGATAAACGAATTGTATGTACTTATGATCTTATGCAATCCTGCAAATTTCAAATCTCTCGGACAAAGACTGGCATATTCACGACCACACACATTTTTGGAGGTAAGGTCACTTGAGGTGACCTGGTGACCTGACCTGAGAATGCCTGACGTCAAAACTTTCACAAAATGTGGATAAGTGATGCCCGAATAGCTGTATCAAATTTGGCGGCGCTGCCAGCCGCTGTTTTCCCGCTATTCCCGTAAAACCTCAGGGGTGGGGGTCAAATGACCCCCCCCCCCCCCCCACCGGGGCGAGGGTTAAATGATAGGGGCAAAAATATGTTTGCCCCCCCCCCCCCCCTGCCCGACCAGGGAGCGACTGCCCCTTCTCCCCCCCCCCCCCCGTGGCGCCACCCCTGATCCAAAAATATATTGTATAGCTACAAGGCAGCAGCGGCAGGGTAGATTTCCCTCATTGAAGTGATGTGCTGCGGCACAATATAAGCTGCAGGTATGCACAGCTGCTGCAGATGGGTATAGGTATTCCAGGACCTAATTACATGCAAACTCACGGAAATGAATACATTATCCCCCTCCCCCTGAAAAGGATAAGAATTACATGTAATTTGAGTGGAGGTAATGATCAGCGTTTGCTATGTTACGTTATGCGTATTGGCACATAAGTAAATGTTAGGTTGACGTATGCAGCAATAAGACAGTGAAAGTAAATACAATGATGATGCTGGTGACAATGTGACAACGACAATGTGTTTGAGGTTCGGCATTGAAGTGTGTGACCAAACCTTATGTCATACGCTGATTCAATTAAACGCCTATTTGGTGCCTGTTACTGGGAAGTGCAACATACATTGTGTCGCGAGTTATTCTGCGATATATTCCTAGCATGTTGACCTCGGCTGTCAATATATTTCCTATTGCTAGTATTATTTCCACTATATAATGAACATCATTTTCAAACACTTAAATATAAGAATGTCACTTACCTCGAGGAAAACTGCATAGTGGGCTCGCTCCGTCAACGAGGAACATCCTACAGGATATACACATGGATCGCTTTAGCAGGCAAGTTGGTGTGAAGTCACTCTTTAAAATGATTTTCATAAACGGTTGCATGTTTAAATTTAAAGTATTCTTCTCTGGCACAAACGCGAATCCACTCTGCCCTAGTCTTCTGGTCTTCAGGATAATTAAAAAATGACACGGAACAGTGCTTCTTGATGCTTGAAGTGCACCGCGCCATTGCACACTTCGGCATGATTGTCAATGCAAAAAAGTAAATTAAGCTGTCATTAACTATCAGACAAGACAACTGTCAGACAAGCACAAACTGCCATCTTGCAATCACATTTTTAAGCAGCCAACGAAGTCTTCTCTGCGTGAGCAGCCGTTCCGTGCGCTTGAATTGCCGCAGCCGTCACAGCCCTACGTGGCGCCATCCCATTGGCCGAAGGTTATGACGTCAGAGAGGTTCACCGAGCCTATGGCCGCTGAAGGGATGACACCCCCCTGATTTCGCCGTTCGCGTGTGCCAACTGCCACGCGCTGTGGTACTACCTCTATCAAAATGCACTATACTAAAAACAAAATTGATTTGATGGACCTGTCCGATGGTGAAAACCCAATCCCAATCGGAGCAGTGGTTGCAAAGTTATGAGCTTCCGAAAAGCGTCTGTATTGCCGGGTCGGCCCGGGTCGGGCTGGTTCGAGCCGGGTCAAATGTAAATTTGTCTAGTAAGTTGACGAGAAACCTCATCAAAAAAAAAAAAAAAAATGTGTAGGCAACTCAAAAATACAAAATTTTGTTGCCCAGAAAATGACTTAGGGAGCGGTGTAAGAAAATTTACACCGCTCCCTAAGTGTAAGAAATTCATGAAGTCATTTTTATATAACTTTGTTTTTTACTTTTTTGACCAGATACGAATAAATAATTACATTTTCTGTATTTCTGAGACAAAACTGGTCTAGGAACATGCTTTTTTATTTACATTTATCTATTTCTCATTTTGAGGTTTTCTGACAGCAAAATCGCTGTTCTGGACGTGGTCGATCGAGGTCATTCACTTGACCTGAAAGGTCACTCGTTGACCCGAAACCTCAAAAATACACAGTTAGATTCTAAACATGACAGGCAACATGTTAGTTCTTACCGCGTTGCTCTATCTTGCTTGGTTTGGAAGTTAACAGGGGGGGGGGTCTTTTTAGGACCCCCACATAGGGCGAAGGTTAAAAAAGCTTCCGTAGGGCGAGGGTTAAAATGTATTTTTATCTGTTACCTATAAATCGACGAGATACTCCAAATATCCTTTTTGTACTGGAGAGTATTTCAACGGACATTACAAATACCGTCGTTAACCCGGCATTGACTAGGGTCTCAACAGAACACCATTGACTGGGGGGGGGGGGCGTTAAACGCCCCCTGGTTATCTTTCGAACCAATGATCGCAGCGAGACACGCAAGGCAATGAGACGAATCTAACGCATATACAAAAATGTTAAAGTGAGGTCAAATGTCAGGACACGGTCAGGTCAAGTGTCAAAATCGACGTATTTGAGTTTATAGGTCATAATTTCCATCCAAAGCCTTCGATTACAACCATGATCACCCAAAGTGCTGCCAAAGGTATGATACACATCCCGCATGAGCTAAAGTGAGATTGTTGCCCAAAGTCAAGGTCAAGGTCAGGTCACAAAAGGTCACTATGCTCAAAATATTTACGAAAGTCATGCAACACATGTTTTATGAGTTATTTTCCACGTATAATTCGATAGTGATAGTCGTTTTACCACCTGACTTCACTTACGTGAAGTTAATGTCAAGTTCAGGTCAAGTTCAGGTCGAAATGTTAAATTGATAAATCTAAATAAAAAAGGCATGTTTCTATACCAGTTTTGTCTCCGAAATACAGTGGTGTTATTTATTTGTATGTATCTGGTCAATACAACCAAAAAACGCATTTGTTTAAATATGACGTCATGAGTCACCCATACTTTAGATGCCATAAGTCAGTCAAAAATGGTGATATCATTCTGGAATCTGGTATGGTAGTTTCCCATATGTGGTTCGCTGACGTATATTCCGGCTTTTGGAATATCTTTGAGAAAAAAAAGAAGATTTTGTGGGCATGTTCCCCAAAACAAAAATGTTTTGAATGTTTTTTGGTAAAAAAATCAAAAGGTTCACAAATCCGAGATCGCTATCTTGTAGCCCTTGCTATTTTCTACCTTTTGACGTTTTTTGATTGCATTTTTCTCAAAATATGGCATTGGTACGGTCCGTTACATTTTATCTGATTTTGGTGTAAAACTCGTGTGTAGTGATGTCACTAAATTCGCTATAACTCATTTTTTTCTCGTCGAAATTACTTAATTTTTTTCACAGAAGACGTAAACGTGATTAAGAAGAAGGTACCCGAAGTTTCACGTTGATAGCGCGATTAGTTTTTGAGCAATTACGAAAATGAATCAAGGGGAGTGGGCGTTAAACGCCCCCCCCCCCAGTCAATGGCGGTTTAATTAAGTATGCTTCGTTTGTTCACAACGGACATGAGTTTGAATGAAACGATCGGTGCCATGACTAGACGCGTCCAAGGCCATAGATACCGACGCGCATCTGCTCCCGCACTGCACGGCTACACGTTCCTTTTTCCAGCTGGGCGTGACGAACATGTACACAGTTTCAGAGAATGCTCAGAGCAACAGTAAATAGTCAGCCGGGTTTGGTCTGACCACTATTCCCATACATACTTCGGCACCAGCCGGCCTGACAGCTCCCGAAGCCTACCTGTGTGTCCGCCGTCGCCCGCGTCGCAGTCCTGGACTGAGGTGGTCACACAGTCGGCGCCGCCCCCGTCGTCCTGCTCTGGTACCAGCGAGCGGCGGTCGTCACTGGCGTCAGCCGGACAGGCGGTCGGCGGCTTCTCTAGTACCAGCAGCAGGCGGTCGTCACTGGCGTCAGCCGGACAGGCGGTCGGCGGCGACCTCGCACGACCTACCGCCATCGCCTGAGGCATCGTCTCCGACCCCGCCTGAGGCCCCGCCTGGGACACCGCCTGAGGTATCGTCTGGGTCACCGCCTGGGGCACGGCTGGCGGGGACCGCCGCGGCGCCTCCCGCCGCAGCAGACTGTCGATGGAGAAACTGGTCGCCTGCGGTGCCCCGGACGCCATCGGACCCCACTGTTGCCGCCGACTCGCCGCAGGGCTCACCTGGAGGCCGACGGAGGGCGGTCGTCGCCTCCGACGCGCAGGCCCCGCCCCCGGCCAGCCGGCGGGCGGCGATTGGCGGCGCCGCTGGCTCCTCCCGACATAGCGGTGGTGATGGATTGCCCGGCGGCCGAGCGGGCAGCCGGCGCCCCGCGCGATGTAATGGCTCATTAACACCCGGCCACGGCGGCGGTTGTGTTTGCGGCAGTGTCGGAAGCGATGCAGCCAATTCGGCGGCGGCGCCAGAGCGGAGGACCAGATGCCGGCAGAGGGAGGCAGTTGGGCGGCTGGTGACCGCCGGCTCCGGCCAGACGCAACGGTTTTCCGGTGCCACTGGAGTCTGGAGAGGGGTGATGTCTTTGTAGATGGTCTGCAGCAGACCGCAAACGGGCCAGAGAGGCGTCGGCGCAGAGTAGGCTGGCTGCAGGAACGTGATGGGCTTGAATTGGAATCAGGAACAGAAACCGGCCAGGCAAACGTGTCTCGAATGCCTGGACGGTGAGGGATCAGCAGAAGGCAGCAACATGCAGTGCCAGCTATACGTGAAGCCGAGGATATATGCAATGATACCAACTACCCAGATGGCTACCCAGGTGCAGTGTATTCACGGGAGGGGTTCCCTATTCAGCTGGTGGGGCCACTGCCCGACCAACGTAGTAGCTTGCCCCATCAACTTTTGTCAGATTTGAAGGTTTCCTGGCGTTAAAATCGTCATTTTTTTTCAACTCAACGAAGCAAAACGGCTAAATAATATGGTATTTTGTCCCACTTACTCTCTCGGAAAAGCTCCTCCCTTTAGTGTATCAATTTGCTAACAGCCGTGTCCACATTTCACCAGAACATCGATTTAACGAACAACTAATGTACGCTTCGTTTTACAAGGGTTTATTTGCTTATTGCCTCGGAACCAGAATGTGAATTACTAACAGAGCGCTCACTTAAGCTATCAGTTGCATTGGCTGACCTGCAAAATTGTCTGCGGTAGAGAGGTGAACAATCAGCAGGGTGCTAGGATTGTTTTGGTGCTAGGAAGCGGAGTGGAAAATTATGGCAAAAAATAAGCATGAAGAGTAGAAAATTCAACAAAAAAACATGTCATCGGCTTTATCAATACCCAATTACCCGCTCACCATAAATATGTATTACCTACGTCAATTTTTACCCGTCTTTCCCTCCACTGGCTGCCCCTATCAATACATCCATAAATCGGTATCAGGGTTCCAATTATCCAATACATTTTAAAACAAGCAATGGAAAATTCACAGGAAAACTCTGGAAAAAGGGTGGAAAAACAATATCCATAGCGTTTCATTTTCCACCCAAATTTCCGAACACTGGAACAATTAGCATGCCATCATCTAACTTTGTTGTTTTAATAGATGCCGAACGATGCACTAACTGCACAGGCTATATAGCGTCGCTAACTCACTCCATTCGGTGGGGGGTGATGGGAGGGCAGATCGCACTTTGTTCAGGAGACACGCAGGGAATCCAACCCGGGTCGGTGTGGGGGGTAATGGGAGGGCAGATCGCACTTTGTTCCGGAGACACGCGGGGAATCCAACCCGGGTCGGTGTGGGGGGTGATGGGAGGGCAGATCGCACTCTGTTCAGGAGACACGCGGGGAATCCAACCCGGGTCGGTGTGGGGGGTAATGGGAGGGCAGATCGCACTCTGTTCAGGAGACACGCAGGGAATCCAACCCGGGTCGGTGTGGGGGGTGATGGGAGGGCAGACCGCACTCTGTTCAAGAGACACGCAGGGAATCCAACCCGGGTCGGTGTGGGGGGTAATGGGAGGGCAGATCGCACTTTGTTCAGGAGACACGCGGGGAATCCAACCCGGGTCGGTGTGGGGGGTGATGGGAGGGCAGATCGCACTCTGTTCAGGAGACACGCGGGGAATCTAACCCGGGTCGGTGTGGGGGGTGATGGGAGGGCAGATCGCACTTTGTTCAGGAGACACGCAGGGAATCCAATCCGGGTCGTTGTGGGGGGTGATGGGAGGGCAGATCGCACTTTGTTCAGGAGACACGCGGGGAATCCAACCCGGGTCGGTGGGGGGGGGGGGGGGGGGTGATGGGAGGGCGGATCGCACTTTGTTCAGGAGACACGCGGGGAATCCAACCCGGGTCGGTGTGGGGGGTAATGGGAGGGCAGATCGTACTTTGTTCAAGAGACACGCGGGGAATCCAACGCGGGTCGGTGTGTGTGTGTGGGGGGGGGGGGGTGATGGGAAGGCAGATCGCACTTTGTTCCGGAGACACGCGGGGAATCCAACCCGGGTCGGTGTGGGGGGGTGATGGGAGGGCAGATCGCACTCTGTTCAGGAGACACGCAAGGAATCCAACCCGGGTCGGTGTGGGGGGGGGGGGGGGTGATGGGAGGGCAGATCGCACTCTGTTCAGGAGACACGCAGGGAATCCAACCCGGGTCGGTGTGGGGAGTGATGGGAGGGCAGATCGCACTCTGTTCAGGAGACACGCGGGGAATCCAACCCGGGTCGGTGTGGGGGGTAATGGGAGGGCAGATCGCACTTTGTTCAGGAGACACGCGGGGAATCCAACCCGGGTCGGTGTGGGGAGTAATGGGAGGGCAGATCGCACTTTGTTCAGGAGACACGCGGGGAATCCAACGCGGGTCGGTGTGTGTGTGTGTGGGGGGGGGGGGGGGTGATGGGAAGGCAGATCGCACTTTGTTCCGGAGACACGCGGGGAATCCAACCCGGGTCGGTGTGGGGGGTGATGGGAGGGCAGATCGCACTCTGTTCAGGAGACACGCAGGGAGTCCAACCCGGGTCGGTGTGGGGGGTAATGGGAGGGCAGATCGCACTTTGTTCAGGAGACACGCGGGGAATCCAACCCGGGTCGGTGTGGGGGTGATGGGAGGGCAGATCGCACTTTGTTCAGGAGACACGCGGGGAATCCAACCCAGGTCGGTGTGGGGGGTAATGGGAGGGCAGATCGCACTTTGTTCAGGAGACACGCAGGGAATCCAACCCGGGTCGGTGTGGGGGGTAATGGGAGGGCAGATCGCACTTTGTTCAGGAGACACGCGGGGAATCCAACCCGGGTCGGTGTGGGGGGTGATGGGAGGGCAGATCGCACTTTGTTCAGGAGACACGCGGGGAATCCAACCCGGGTCGGTGGGGGGGGGGGGGGGGGGTGATGGGAAGGCAGATCGCACTTTGTTCCGGAGACACGCGGGGAATCCAACCCGGCTCGGTGTGGGGGGGGGGGGGTGATGGGAGGGCAGATCGCACTTTGTTCAGGAGACACGCAGGGAATCCAACCCGGGTCGGTGTGGGGGGTGATGGGAGGGCAGATCGCACTCTGTTCAGGAGACACGCAGGGAATCCAACCCGGGTCGGTGTGGGGGGTAATGGGAGGGCAGATCGCACTTTGTTCAGGAGACACGCAGGGAATCCAACCCGGGTCGGTGTGTGGGGTGATGGGAGGGCAGATCGCACTTTGTTCAGGAGACACGCGGGGAATCCAACCCGGGTCGGTGTGGGGAGTAATGGGAGGGCAGATCGCACTTTGTTCAGGAGACACGCGGGGAATCCAACCCGGGTCGGTGGGGGGGGGGGAGGGGGGGTGATGGGAAGGCAGATCGCACTTTGTTCCGGAGACACGCGGGGAATCCAACCCGGGTCGGTGTGGGGGGTGATGGGAGGGCAGATCGCACTTTGTTCAGGAGACACGCGGGGAATCCAACCCGGGTCGGTGTGGGGGGTAATGGGAGGGCAGATCGCACTTTGTTCAGGAGACACGCGGGGAATCCAACCCGGGTCGGTGTGGGGGTGATGGGAGGGCAGATCGCACTTTGTTCAGGAGACACGCGGGGAATCCAACCCGGGTCGGTGTGGGGGGTGATGGGAGGGCAGATCGCACTTTGTTCCGGAGACACGCAGGGAATCCAACCCGGGTCGGTGTGGGGGGTGATGGGAGGGCAGATCGCACTCTGTTCAGGAGACACGCAGGGAATCCAACCCGGGTCGGTGTGGGGGGTAATGGGAGGGCAGATCGCACTTTGTTCAGGAGACACGCGGGGAATCCAACCCGGGTCGGTGTGGAGAGTGATGGGAGGGCAGATTGCACTTTGTTCAGGAGACACGCAGGGAATCCAACCCGGGTCGGTGTGGGGGGTGATGGGAGAGCAGATCGCACTCTGTTCAGGAGACACGCGGGGAATCCAACCCGGGTCGGTGGGGGGGGGGGGGTAATGGGAGGGCAGATCGCACTTTGTTCAGGAGACACGCGGGGAATCCAACCCGGGTCGGTGTGGGGGGTGATGGGAGGGCAGATCGCACTCTGTTCAGGAGACACGCGGGGAATCCAACCCGGGTCGGTGTGGGGGGTAATGGGAGGGCAGATCGCACTTTGTTCAGGAGACACGCAGGGAATCCAACCCGGGTTGGTGTGAGGGGTAATGGGAGGGCAGATCGCACTTTGTTCAGGAGACACGCGGGGAATCCAACCCGGGTCGGTGTGGGGGTGATGGGAGGGCAGATCGCACTTTGTTCAGGAGACACGCGGGGAATCCAACCCGGGTCGGTGTGGGGGTAATGGGAGGGCAGATCGCACTTTGTTCAGGAGACACGCAGGGAATCCAACCCGGGTCGGTGTGGGGGGTAATGGGAGGGCAGATCGCACTTTGTTCAGGAGACACGCGGGGAATCCAACCCGGGTCGTTGTGGGGGGTGATGGGAGGGCAGATCGCACTTTGTTCAGGAGACACGCGGGGAATCCAACCCGGGTCGGTGTGGGGGGGGGGGGGTGATGGGAAGGCAGATCGCACTTTGTTCCGGAGACACGCGGGGAATCCAACCCGGGTCGGTGTGTGGGGGGGGGGGGGGGGGGTGATGGGAGGGCAGATTGCACTTTGTTCAGGAGACACGCAGGGAATCCAACCCGGGTCGGTGTGGGGGGTGATGGGAAGGCAGATCGCACTCTGTTCAGGAGACACGCAGGGAATCCAACCCGGGTCGGTGTGGGGGGTAATGGGAGGGCAGATCGCACTTTGTTCAGGAGACACGCAGGGAATCCAACCCGGGTCGGTGTGGGGGGTGATGGGAGGGCAGATCGCACTCTGTTCAGGAGACACGCAGGGAATCCAACCCGGGTCGGTGTGGGGGGTGATGGGAGGGCAGATCGCACTTTGTTCAGGAGACACGCGGGGAATCCAACCCGGGTCGGTGTGGGGAGTAATGGGAGGGCAGATCGCACTTTGTTCAGGAGACACGCGGGGAATCCAACCCTGGTCGGTGGGGGGGGGGGGGGTGATGGGAAGGCAGATCGCACTTTGTTCCGGAGACACGCGGGGAATCCAACCCGGGTCGGTGTGGGGGGTGATGGGAGGGCAGATCGCACTTTGTTCAGGAGACACGCAGGGAATCCAACCCGGGCCGGTGTGGGGGGTGATGGGAGGGCAGATCGCACTCTGTTCAGGAGACACGCAGGGAATCCAACCCGGGTCGGTGTGGGGGGTAATGGGAGGGCAGATCGCACTTTGTTCAGGAGACACGCGGGGAATCCAACCCGGGTCGGTGTGGGGAGTGATGGGAGGGCAGATCGCACTTTGTTCAGGAGACACGCAGGGAATCCAACCCGGGTCGGTGTGGGGGGGTAATGGGAGGGCAGATCGCACTTTGTTCAGGAGACACGCAGGGAATCCAACCCGGGTCGGTGTGGGGGGTGATGGGAGGGCAGATCGCACTCTGTTCAGGAGACACGCGGGGAATCCAACCCGGGTCGGTGTGGGGGGTAATGGGAGGGCAGATCGCACTTTGTTCAGGAGACACGCAGGGAATCCAACCCGGGTCGGTGTGGGGGGTGATGGGAGGGCAGATCGCACTCTGTTCAGGAGACACGCGGGGAATCCAACCCGGGTCGGTGGGGGGGATAATGGGAGGGCAGATCGCACTTTGTTCAGGAGACACGCGGGGAATCCAACCCGGGTCGGTGTGGGGAGTGATGGGAGGGCAGATCGCACTTTGTTCAGGAGACACGCAGGGAATCCAACCCGGGTCGGTGTGGGGGGTGATGGGAGGGCAGATCGCACTCTGTTCAGGAGACACGCAGGGAATCCAACCCGGGTCGGTGTGGGGGGGTGATGGGAGGGCAGATCGCACTTTGTTCAGGAGACACGCGGGGAATCCAACCCGGGTCGGGTGGCGCAGAAGAGCATGGCGATAGTCACTACACATCCGCACCGCGTCCCTTTTGACAAAAGCCTGTGGTAACTTCCCTGACAGGAAATCCACACATAAGTGAATATCTGCACTATTGTCGCCACGTAACTGCATATAACAGGGATAGATGCAGTTGTACTTACGGGGCGGGCGACCACGCGGTATTAATATTACCTTGGGCCATACGCAGACTCTCCCGCCTTGCTGCAAGTAGTTGTTCTACTAAAACGTATGGGTTAACTGAGATGAATTTACAGGCATTTACTTATCCCGCATCCCGCTGGCCTCAGATATTTCAATACATAAAGCATTCGCGTTCAGATTTAAACAAATATAAATTCAAAAAATAAAGCTGAAATGCCGTTAGCTAGCTCGTTAAGTAATGCGGAAACTATTTTGGGTCATTGTTTGGTTCTAGTCAATATTTTAAAGTCGCTAGAGGTCACGAAAGGTCAATTTGGTCCAACGTCAATTCGGCAGCGTATGCGGAGACTGCGCAAGAGACCCTCAAATCTCTTGGAAACTATAATAGCTACGAACAAACGGAAAAAACAACAATCGAAAGCTCTTGCAAAAATGCAATTGTTAAAATGCCATCCATTATTCCCATCAGGTCAATAGGTAAGGCTCCAGATTTTTTTATTTATTTTTATTTTTGTGTTATTAGTTGCAGGGTTGGATAAGTAGATATTTTTTTAGAGAAAATTAGGGATAATTAAGGTGTATTTAGTATTTAGTTTATTTAAGGATTATATATTTAGTCTAGTATTAGTTGCACTCATAGCTGATTTGTGTCACTAGCTTTACTTAGATCTAGTTGAGGTTTAGGAGAAGAAAAAAATAAAAAAATAAGTTAAGTTATTAAAGTATTGAAAAGCGCATAGTACCTAAGTTATATACCTAAGTTACTAGTGTATTCAAATGAGCATGACTAGGATGCAGGCGAAGGTAGCAGAGCTAGAGGCCCTCCAGGCCAGGGTAGCGGAGCTTGAGGCGCAGTTAAGTAAGTGTAGGTGTAGAGATGAGCCGCAGGAGGGTGTAGCTCCTGACCAAGGAACGTATGCGCAAATCGTGGTTAGGGGGTCAGAAAAGGAGCCTACAGGATCAGGGACCAGTGGTAGTTCTGATAGGGGCATAAGGGAGGAGGATAAGGCAAAGGTGGATAGTCCGGCTGGGGTTTGGAAGTGTGTTGGAGGGTCACATTTCTGGAGACCCAACACTGTGGAAAGTAATGCTAGGGCCACGGACAGTAAGGATGAGGAGGGGTGCTGGGTAATGGAGGGTGGTAGCAGAATCTGGAGGAGGAAGAGGGAAGGGGATCAGGAGGGATGGACAAAAGTTCAGGGTAGAGTCAGGCAGTACAGCCCCAGGGAACATCCGCAGGTTACAATATCAAATAGGTTCAGTGCGTTAGAGTCAGCAGCTGAAAGTGACGGGAAAGAGGTTCAGCATTTAGTGGTTGGGGACTCAAGGGTAAGGCCCTTAAGGCGAACATTCTGTGGGAAGAGGGACAGATGTATAGTCAAACCAGGGGCAAGAGTAGCTGATATGGGCCCTGTCATTGAGGCAGAACTTGGTAGGAGTAGCCCGGAGACAGTTATACTACAGGTGGGGGTGAACGACATAGGACCTAGGCAGAGTGTGAGAATAGTAGCGGAGTACCGGAGCCTGTTGCAGAGGTTGAAGGAGTCCAGGAAACCAGTCATTGTGACTGGCATCCTCCCTCGCTGTGGAGCCAGTGAGGAGTGGTACTCGAGAGCTCTGTCTGTGAACTGCTCAGTTCAGAACTTATGTTCAGCTATGGGGCTTAGTTATGTAGACTTATGGGATCAGTTCTATGAGTGGCGTAGGTACTATATGAAGGATGGACTTCACTTATCGGATGAGGGGGCAAGGGCTTTGGGAGATGCCTACAGAAGTGTCATTCAGGGAAACTAGGTAGGAGGGGGGGGGGGGGGGGGGGGGGGGTTCGGGGACGCTAGTACCAGGGCATCAGGAAGTAAGCATTGGTAGATAGAAGTTCATGTCAGAATAGGACAGTAGATCATAATTCCCTCAGAATTAGTAGAGTCAGCTCAAAATATAAGATCACATGTGTGTTGCTGAATGCCCAAAGTATTAGGTCTAAATTTGATGAGTTTGAGTGCTATGTTGCCCTTGAAAAGCCTGATATCATTTGTGTAACCGAGACATGGGTTAGTGAGGGGTATAATATGGATAGGCTACAGGATTTCGAGTTACAAGGGTATAACATGTTCTCATACTGCAGAGAATCACGGCAGAGGGGCGGAGTGTTTGTATATGTAAATAGCTTGTACTGCACTACTAGAGTTGATGATTCTAGTAAAGTAAAAGAAGTAGAATCAATCTGGCTTGACATTAAAATTGGTACAGGAAACAGAGGAAGGTTGAGGATAGGTGCATTTTACAGACCAGGGAATCTTCCAAGGAACTCCCAAGCTGAAACAGACCAAGATATTTGTGAGGAAATACGTAGGAACTTTCGGGCTCAGTGTCTTATTATGGGAGATTTTAACTTAAGAGGATACGAAAGTATAGCAGAGGAAACAAATGAGTGTAGGTTGTATAGACAAATCTTTGAAGAGGAGCTTTTCATGCATGAGTTTGTAACAGAGCCAACCAGACATTGCTCCATTCTAGACCTTGTATTCTCAGACAACAGTGATCTAGTTAGTGACATAAGTATTTGCGAAGGTCTAGGAACCAGTGATCACAATATGGTTAAATTCTCATCACAATATGGTAATATCTCATCAGAAATGAGGCCCAAAGATAACCTTATTATGGTTCCAAACATCAGCCTGGCTGATTTTGATGGCATTAGAAATGACCTCGCACAGATAAAATGGAACGTTGAGTTGGCAGGTTTAGATGCATGTGAGGCCTGGAATGTTTTCAAAGCTAGATTAAGCCAAATTCAGAATCGGCATATACCCCTCAGGCACAAACGTAACAGAACCAAGGGCAAACCAGTTTGGCTTACCCCAGAAGTAAGGAGTGCTATACAAGCTAAAAAAAGTGCATTTGGCATTTTGAAGGGATCTTCACTAGATATAAATCAGAAGGCCTACCAGAATGCAAGAAATTCAGTTAAGAAAAAGGTCAGAGCAGCTAAAAGGGCAAAGGAACTTGATTTAGCTAGACATTGTAATGCAGATAGTAAGAAGTTCTTCAGTTTTTATAAGTTCAGTACAGTTTCCAAAAATATAGGTCCATTTAAGGTAGATGATGCGTTAGTTAGCAAGGACAGTGAAATGGTTGAAGTGCTTAATGATCAGTTTCTGTAGTGATCTGTAGTGACCTGGCTAGGGGCACACGTATGTGAGCCGCGCTGGAGCCCCGCGTGCGCTACGGATTGTGCCGCGCCGCCGCCGCCCGCCGCCCGCCGCCGCCGGGGCACGGGTATATGAACGTGACCGGCCGCAGTGACATCGGCCGCTGTACAAGGTCGCAGTGGAGGCTGGCTGGTGATACAATACACGCAGGATCGATACAGTGGCGACGAGGATCTTACTCAAGCAGAGAGAGAGAGAGAGAGGAAGAGCTGGAGCTGGACGAAACGCAAGTATGGTACACGGAGCTCTGGGTGAATTCAATCCTGGCGTGGAGGAAATCGGAAGCTATTTGGAACGCTTTGATTTCTATTGCGAGGCAAATGGAATTTCCTCCGCAGAACGGATCAAGGCCGTTTTTCTCTCGACAGTAGGACATGTCACGTTTGATAAGATCAAGGACCTATTGCAACCTACAAGTCTTGGCAGTGCTTCCTTGGCCGAGATTCGGGACAAGTTGCTTCTGCATTTCAAGCCTCAAAGCGTAGAAATAGCTGAACGTTTCAAATTTTTCAAGCGAATGCAGCAGGTGAATGAGTCCGTGGCTGAATATGTTGCAGCGCTGAGGAAAATGGCTAAGGAATGTCACTTCGGTGATTATTTGAACACAGCTTTGAGGGACCAATTAGTATGTGGAATGAAAGACACAAAATGTCAACAGGAACTGTTGAGCAAGTGTGACCTGACCCTTGAATCTGCGTTGCAGCAGGCCAAAGCGATGGAGGCAGTGCAGAGGGAGGCTTCTTGTTTCAGTGGAGAGGCGGCTGCTGCTCACCGGGTGGACAGCGGGCCCGGGAGGACAGACAGGAGCACCACAGCAGGAGCCAGGCAAGCACCAAGATCATCTGATGCAGCTAAGTACAGTCAGGCCTGCTGGCGCTGTGGCAACCGGCATGGTGGGAGATGCAGATTTGAGTCGGCTAAATGTTACAAGTGCGGTCGTATGGGTCACATTTCAAGATGTTGCCGTCAGCAAGGATCTGCAGTTCATCACCAGGGGGTGTCCGAAGCTCAAGGGGAGGAAGAATTGGTTCAATTTGAAAACGTATCGGACCCGAGTCATCCTGTGTACATGGTCAACCGTGCCCAGGTGAGCTCGCCACCAATTTGGTGTCCTGTTCAGATATGTAACACGCCGGTCAACATGGAGTTGGATACAGGGGCTGGCGTGACTTTGATTGATGAGCATACGTACCTTCGTTTTCAAAATCGTCCTAATCTGACAGCCAGTGCAATCAAATTGAAGTCGTTCACGGGCAACGTCATACCTGTGCTTGGTGAATTTTACACTGATGTGACACACAAAGGTCGGCTACACAGGCAACTACCGGTGGTGGTCGTCAAAGGATCGGCCCCGTGTCTCCTGGGTCGGAACTGGCTGGAGAAGATCTGCTGGTCTGAGGTACACGCCCTAAGGACTTCACCTCTACAGCGGCTGAAAAGCAAGTATGGCACCGTGTTCCGTGAGGGGCTGGGCACGTTAAAAGGTGTTGAAGTAAGACTGGATATTGATAGAAATGTCGTGCCTAAGTTTTTCAAGGCACGCTCATTGCCGTTTGCATACAAACAAAAAGTAGAAGAACAGTTGGATGCAGATGTAAAAAGTGGGGTGCTGGTTCCTGTTCGGGACAGCTGCTGGGCGGCCCCCATTGTACCAGTAGTGCGCCCAGATGGGCGGATTCGGGTCTGTGCAAACTTTAAACTGACCGCTAACAGGGCCGTCAAACTTGACAAATTTCCACTGCCCAAAACTGAAGAAATGTTTGCTAAACTAGGGCCGAAGAAAGTGTAGTCAAAAATTGATTTGGCTCAAGCTTACAACCAAATCAAGATACACAGAGATTCACGAGATATACTCACTATCAACACATCTCGCGGTTTACTACAGTATTCCAGACTGCCGTTCGGAGTTAACTGTGCTGTTGGAGTTTTCCAGAGGGAAATTGAGCGTGTTCTGAGTGGGCTGCCTGATGTCGTTGTTTACCTTGATGACGTTCTCGTGGGCAGCGATTCAGAGGAAGAACACTGGAGAGTGCTGGAGACCATCTTCAGGCGTCTGGAGGTCGCGGGCCTGCGCGTCCGCGAGAGCAAGTGCGCCTTCTTCCAGGACAGTGTGGAATATCTTGGACATCGATTGAGCAGAGAGGGAATTCGGCCAACTACTGACAAGGTGAAAGCCATCGTTGATGCCCCACGGCCGGCTAACGTCGGTGAACTCAAGTCCTTCCTTTGGCTTGTTACATACTACTCACGATTCATAGCTCACCGTGCTCATGTTTTGTCACCATTATATGATCTGTTGAAAGTGGGGTCAGACTGGACTTGGGGACCCTCACAAGAAAGGAGCTTCTGTGCTGTGAAGCAATCGTTGGCCTCAAACACGTTGTTGGTTCATTTTGATCCGGAAAAACAGCTGGTACTTACCACTGATGCTTCATGCAAGGGAGTTGCAGCAGTACTGGCTCACGTTGATTCCGACGGCAGGGAGGTGCCCATAGCTTTTGCTTCAAGGAGACTTTCAATGGCAGAGCAAAAGTACAGTCAGATTGAGAGAGAAGGTCTGGCCGTTGTCATGGGAATTACAAAATTCCATCAGTATCTGTGCGGGGTAGTTCGTCCCTTCTTCCTCGTCACAGATCATAAGCCGCTCGTCAAACTGTTTGGGCAGCACGAAGCGTTGCCAGAGATGGCATCAGGAAGGATCAGACGGTGGGCATTGAAGTTATCTGGGTACAATTACTGCATTCAATTTAAGCGAACTCACGACATTGCTAATGCAGATGCACTGAGTAGACTGCCTTGTCCCTACATTGAAGGAGCGCAGCCGGAAGAACTAGTGCTTCAAGCGGACCAGGACTGGCTAGATGCCGAACTAACAGGGGTTCAGCCTGAAGAATTGGTGTTGCTGGTAGATCAAGGATGGTTAGACGCTAAAGAAGTGGCAAAGCTAACTAGCCGGGATCCAATTTTGTCAAAGGTCATGCGTTTAGTACAATTCGGAGGTTGGCCTGCTGAAGTCCCTGACTTCCTAAGAGCCTTTGTGGCTAAAAAGGATGAACTGTCTATAACGGCAGGTGTGCTGTTGTGGGGTCATCGGGTTGTCATTCCAGATGCTGCCAGAGGAGCTGTGCTAATGGAGCTGCACGTCGGTCATCCTGGCATCGGGAGAATGAAGTCGTTGGCGAGGAGCATCGTCTGGTGGCCCGGCATCGAGCAAGACGTTGAAGCGGTCGTCAGAGAGTGTGCTGCCTGTCAGGAGAGTCGTGACTCGCCTCCACATCGTGAGTTACATCCATGGCCGTGGCCTGGAAAAGCATGGTCCCGAATTCATGCCGATTTTGCAGAACCAGAGAAAGGCAAATATGTGCTTGTGGTAGTGGATAGCCATTCTAAGTGGATTGAAGCAGAGGTCATGTACAGTATCGCAACGACTCCAACTATCGGCAAATTCCGAGCAATGTTTGCAAGATGGGGCTTGCCTGACATGCTGTGTACAGACAACGCAACAACTTTTACATCGGCTGAATTTCAACAGTTTGTGAGGGACAATGGCATTGCTCATCGCACTATTGACCCCCGCCACAGTCGGGGCAATGGCCTGGCCGAGCGAGCAGTGAAGGAAGTCAAGTTAGCTTTGCAGAGAGAGTCAGCTAAGGGTGGATCATGGGACCTCAGGCTCAGCAGGTGGCTGATGAGACAACGCACAACGCCGCATTTAACGACGAGGGTAACGCCAGCTGAGCTGATGACAGGCCGCAAACTCCGCACGAGGTTAGATTTGCTGTTCCCTGATATAAGTAACACGGTACTTCAGCAGCAAAACAAGCAGAGAAGGTACTTTGATCGAACAGCTCAGTATCGGAAACTACAAGTGGGAGACATGGTGTTTGCAAAAAACTACGGCGTTGGGTTACTGCAGTGGGTGCCTGGGTGCATAATCGGGACCGATGGACCTGTGTCTTACATTGTCCGTTTGTGTGACGGTAGGATCTGGAGACGACACGGAGACCAGCTGAGAAGCCGGCGGTCGACTGAGGGGAACGTCACACCGTGGGACGATCCCGAGGAGCTGCCCGCACGGCCGCAGCCTGACGCCGCAGTTCTGCCGAGGCCGCATGACGGAGAACGCCGCGACGTGTCGCCACCGCCACCGCCACCGTCACTGGCGGTGGCGGCCGGGTCGGCGCGCTAGACGGGCGACCCCCGGCCGCTCCGCACTGTCTTCTGATTAATCGGGGAATTCGACACCCTGCTTCGTGAAATTTAGTGTCTACGTGCTCTTATCTTCTAGTTCATCTGCGTGCTACATCATATAAACTGTGAGTTGTGTTTTCGATCTATTATCTACCTCAGAAGATTTGTGATTTGAAACCTGCGTGAACAACCAAGCCGGAAGACAGAAACCTCGGTCTGTGTCAGAAAGTGTGTGAACGCTTCAAGATTTGTTTCAAATAAGTGTCTTTTTTCTCTATGGTGCGGCAGTGATATTACGTGCTCGAAATATTGCATTTCTTCAAGAGTCCTGCTTCAATGTTCTAGAACTACTTTTTCCAACGCATACCAACGCAACAGAGCGGACGAACACCACCAGCCCTGGCCATCGCCATGGCAACCCCCCTTGACCAGGGGACTGCCGCCGCAGTGCCGCCCGGCTAAAGTCAACAAATGCCAGGCGGCCAAACGGTCACCGGGGCACGTTCCCGGCGGCCGGCGCGGCGGGGAGCCCGGGGCGGGTGGCGGGCCCGCCGAGCGAGAGAGAGAGGGAGCAGCGACCAGCCGACTGCTCTCGGCACTGGGGACCCCAATGGGCCCTGTCGTGTAGTGTGCCAACAACCGCCAGTCACCACGATAGAGACAGAGACGCAAGTCAGAGACGAGCCGCCGACGCCCGCTACTCCGTCAGACCGAGCGGCGGCGGTGGCCGCCGACCCACCCGACGCGACTACCAGCGAGCGGCCGGGGCCGGCGCTCGCCGCAACCGACCGACAACAAGATCGGCACACCTTGCAAGGGGAGGCCGCCACAGCACCTCTGGTCAGCGCTGCCGGCCAGCATCCGGTTGCACAGGCGCACAACGCAACTGAAGTGACACGCCAACCTCATGGCTCTGATACGATTGGACGCGGGGCCTTATACATCATGGCGTTGAACATTTTAAGCCTAAAACCTAAGATTTTAGACCTCCGTCATGATTTAGAATTATTAAATTGTGATATTGCTGTGCTCACAGAAACATGGCTTCGCCCCGAAACTTGCTCACGCTTCGTCACGTTCCCGGGGTTTTCTCTGCACCGTGCCGACCGTCCAGACGGTAGTGGTTACGGGGGAATAGCTGTACTGATAAAAAACAATTTGAAAGTAAAACCACTTAAATCAGTTGTAGGTGCCAAAAACGACGGCAAAATAGAAACGTTTTGGTTACAAGTCAGTAACTCGCACGGTCGTCGTTTTAACCTAGGTTGCGTATATAGACCTCCTCGACACACCGTAGCCGCCATATCAGCCGACCTCGATTTTCTTGAAACTCAAGTGCAACGCGTGTTTCTTTCGTCCACTGACAATATTGTAATAACTGGCGACCTTAACTGCAACCTTCTAGCGTCCGACAACGATATATGTAAATCGAGATTTAATCAGTTCCTAGACAGCCTGGCCCTGCACCAGCACGTGACTAGTCCCACATACGAGTCTGGATCTCTACTTGATGTGTTTGTGTCCAATACGGGAAACTTTTTGAGTGACGTATCTGTCTGTCCATGTCCCTATAGTGATCACTGTATCATCCAAGCTAAATTGTCCATCCCCAAGCCTCGCCGTAAGCCGATTTTCGTCTCATCTAGGCGCCTACATCGCATTAATATATCGGCTTTTCACGCTGCTCTCAGAGCCACTGACTGGAGGGGAGTGTTCTCACGCGTGGAAGTGTCAGACCAGTGGTCTGCATTCATAAATTGTCTCCTCCCCATCCTCGACCATCACGCACCTCTAAAACGTATCAAAATTCGTAACCCTTCCGCTCCCCCTGTATCTGACACCACTCGCAACCTGATGGCACAGCGTCGCAGACTTCTTGTCCATAGTGGTAGGACCCCTGAGTTCATTGCGCTTAACAAACAGGTCCGTTCTGCCATTCGTCACGACACAAGGCAGGACATCGCCAGGAGAGTGCGTGAGCTGGGTCCTACCACCATATTTCGGAATGTACGTCAAATCATAGCGGGCAAGAAGTCTGCCGACCGCATCGTGCCAGAGGCCACCCCTGACGAGCTAAACCAGTACTTTGTGGGCGTTGGTCCCCGGGTTGCGAGTGAGGTCCGGGCCAGGGGTGAGCCCCCCTCTCTCCCTGTCCGTCTACCTCGTGTCGGCACATGTGCCTTCAAACTACAGCCTATCTCTCTGTCCGCTCTCCGGTCCTTCCTCAACTCAATGAAAAATTCAGGGGCCTGTGGTGCTGACGGCATCTCTATTCAGGTAATAAAGCTTTGCTTTGCTGCTATCGGCTCCGTTTTACTCCATATCATCAATACTAGCCTATCTTCCGGCGAATACCCAGCGCCCTGGAAACATTCCATTATTCATCCAATACACAAAGCCGGCAGCCAGTCCGAAGCTTCCAATTTTCGCCCTATCTCCATTGTATCTGCCTTCCCAAAGCTCATTGAGCGTATTGTGCAACGTCAGCTTTACTCATACATGTCGGATAACCACCTGTTCTCCTCATCCCAGCACGGGTTCCGCTCCCTGCTCTCTACTGAGACCGCCCTTCTGACTGTTTCTGATCACATCCTCTCGGCTATTGACCACCAGGAACTCACCCTTCTCTGTCTCCTCGATTTATCCAAGTGCTTCGATGTCATCGACCATTCTATGCTCCTCTCTAAACTACGTACATATAACATCGATCCCACCTGGTTTACATCATACCTCTGCGGTCACACTCAGTCTGTCTGTACGGCTGATGGGAGTGGGAACCTTCATTTCTCCAGGCCTCTCCCCAACTCTATCGGAGTTTTTCAAGGCTCGTCTCTTGGGCCTTTACTTTTTCAAATATTCGCTAACGATATGTGCCTGTTCGCGGGGGATGCTCATGTGGTCCAGTACGCTGATGACACTCAAATTTTGTTATCCGGCAAAAAACACCAACTCAATGATCTGGTCAGTAAATTGGAGGACACCCTGAGTGCACTTGATACCTGGTTTCACTCTCATGGTCTCAAAGTAAATACAAGCAAGACCGAATTAATAGCGTTCGGATCCCGCCAAAATTGTCGCGACCTTTACCCTGTTGCTGTTCAGTTCCGCGAAGACATAGTACAAGAGAGCCCATACGTCAAAAATTTAGGTGTTCTGTTTGATAAGCACTTCACATGGGACTCACACGTGTCTTCCCTGGTAAAAAAATGTAGTGGTATCCTCATTGGGCTATCGCACGTGCGGCACAGCATCCCCCGCGAGCTGTTGCCACTTCTTGTAAATGCCTTGGTCGTTTCACACGTTCGGTACTGTTTAGCAGTATTTGGCAATGGCTCGCAGAGGAACATACAACGCCTTGACAAAATTCTAAATTTTGCCCTTCGTGTCATATCTGGCAAACGTAAATTTGATCACATCTCTGACGTGCGAGCTGAGCTTGGCTGGCCCACTGCCCAGCTGCTATACAGACAGCACTCCCTAAATCTACTACACAAAATTCGAAACACCGGGGAACCACAGGCTCTTGCTTCCCAGCTTCATGTCAATTCTGATCTCCGCTCCCGCTCTACGCGACAGAACTCTGACCTGGCCCTTCCACGCGTGAGGACAGAGGCTGGCAAGCGCCGATTTCTATATCATGTTGTGCAAAATTACAATGAGCTGCCTTTAGCGACACGTCACTCAGCCATGCCCGCATTCAAAAGAGCGATACAGAACATGCCTCAACCAGAGTAGCCTGATGTATATAACGTAATGTGCGTGTGAGAGCATTGCAGTGTATGTGATGTAATGTGTATGTGAGAGTATTGAAGTATGTGCTGTATGGGAGTATGTGCTGTAGTGAAACTGTCTTCATTTTATATTAGGATGAGTGTACCATTCGTGTTGTCCATGCTTGTATGTGGCTCCGGAATAGCCCGCTTCGGCGTGGATGGGGTCCAACGTCAAATACAAATACAAATACACTGCCACCGACCGTCGTTCGGTCGTGGCCGGGTCAGCCTGGGACGCCTGCTCGACCAGCGCACCACGGAGTGGTGCCGCCGCAGCCGCCGACCGTCGTTCGGTCGTGGCCGGGTCAGCCTGGGACGCTTGCTCGACCAGCGCACCACGGAGTGGTGCCGCCGCAGCCGCCGACCGTCGCTCGGTCGTCGGCCACGCCGGAGGAGCCGAGTTCGCATGCTCGAGCAGAGCAGCAGGGGGTGGCGACATCTGTGGAGCCGTCCTTGCGGCGATCGACAAGGGTCCGAGAGCCACCTGATTTTTATCAGGCCGGCTGCTGATAATTTAGATCATACTCATTGTTTGGTTATTAATTGTGCAATTGAGGAAGAGGGAGTGTAGTGATCTGTAGTGACCTGGCTAGGGGCACACGTATGTGAGCCGCGCTGGAGCCCCGCGTGCGCTACGGATTGTGCCGCGCCGCCGCCGCCCGCCGCCCGCCGCCGCCGGGGCACGGGTATATGAACGTGACCGGCCGCAGTGACATCGGCCGCTGTACAAGGTCGCAGTGGAGGCTGGCTGGTGATACAATACACGCAGGATCGTTACAGTTTCAATCTGTCTTTACTATCGAGGACCAGAGTAGTATTGCAGCACTTCAGCCTGAGCCAGAGACAGAGGAGACTATAGGAGAGCTAGGTGGCATAAGTAGTGAACTTGTTCTAGAATATCTAAAGAAAGTAAGGCCTAACAAGGCAGAAGTACCTGATGAAATCCATGCTATACTTTTAAGAGAATCTGAAAGGGAGTTGTCGGTTCCATTAGCCATAATATTATCTAAATCACTCGCAGATAGTAAAATTCCACTTGATTGGAAAAGAGCAAATGTTGTTCCTATTCATAAAAAGGGAGATAGAAGTAAAGAGGAAAACTATAGACCGGTTAGTCTGACCTCATTAGTCTGCAAGGTGCTTGAATCAATCATCAAAGATAAGATTGTTGAATTCTTGGAGCAAAATGAACTCATCAAGGATACACAGCATGGATTTAGGAAGGGCCGTTCTTGTTTAACTAATCTTCTGGAGTTTTTGGATGTTGCAACAGATAGCTTTGATCAGGGTAAACAGCTAGATGTAGCTTTTCTTGATTTCAGTAAAGCATTTGACAAAGTCCCCCATACAAGACTGGGGTTGCAACTTAAAATGCATGGGATCAGGGGCAAGATTCTGGATTGGATAGAAACGTGGCTTTCAGGACAGGGTTATATTGAATGGGTGCCAATCACAATGGAAGGAGGCTCTCAGTGGGGTTCCACAGGGCTCAGTCCTGGGCCCATTGCTTTTTATAATATTTGTGAATGCAATTGAGATATAGACAGCAAAGTCTTGAAATTTGCAGACGATCTAAAAGTTGTCAGGATTATTAGAGGAAAACATGATCAGGATGTTTTTCAATCAGATCTGGACAAGCTAGTTGAGTGGTCTGAAGCATGGCAGATGAAATTCAATTTGAGTAAATGTAAGATTATGCACGCTGGACGGGTTAGCAGTAAACATAGGTATGAAATGGGTGGGCAGAAAATGGAGCAGATTGAAAAGGAAAGAGATTTAGGTGTCGTGGTAAACAATAGACTATCAGCGTCAGACCAGGTTGTAGAAGCTAGGAAAAAGGCACTTAGAATGCTAGGGCCATTAACAGAAATGTTTCCTACAAGAGTGAAAAGGTAATAACAAAACTGTATTGTGCATACGTTAGACCACATTTGGAGTATTGTGTACAAGCCTGGTCTCCAACATATGAGAAAGATTGCTGGTTGTTAGAAAGAGTTCAAAAATGGGCAACAAAAATGGTTAATTGTCTTGGTCTTGGTCACCTTATGAAGATAGATTAAAAAATTGGGTATGTTTTCACTTAGATATAGAAGGCTAAGAGGAGATCTAATTGAAGTCTTCAAATTTGTAAATGGTCGGCATTCTGGATATTTAAAGGGAATGTTTGAGTTCAATAGGGAAAATCGAGGTAGAGGTCATCAGCATAAACTCATTATGAAACAAAGTAGGACTAGGCTACGACAGTCATTTTTCAGTAGAAGGGTTGTAGGACATTGGAATATGCTACCAGGGGATGTCGTTGATGCAGTGACACTTGCTTCCTTCAAAATTAGATTAGATAAATACTTTACAGAGAAGGGATTAGTTCATAAATACTCGTGGGATTAGCCTTCTTTTATGCAGGTAGAGTAAGGTGATTTGAAGGGGCGAGACTGGTGGAGGGGGGGGGGTGCAACCTCGGATGGGCCCAAGAGGCTCTTTGTTGCTCTTTTCTTCTTTTATGTCTTTTATGTCCAGAAGTCACCAAAGGTCACGCCGGCTCTGTCTTTTGGTAGACCTCCGCAAATAATATTAGCCGTTTTTACGAAGGATTATTGCGCTGAAAAGTTTCTGAGAAGTTTTGGTATAGAAGTCTTAGTATATTATACATTCCAAGAAATCAATTACTGATTTAGGCGATATTATCACCATTCAATAGTTATGGAAACATGTATTGAGCTCGTAACAAGTTTATGATACAAAATTGGCCGCTTTTAAAGAACATATGCGTCTAGAGTCCATTCGTTCAGTTTAACATACCATCATACTAGTTACTAAATCTGTCAGCGTCATGGATCACAGGTCTGTCTGTGCATGCGCAGTGATGTGCCAGCATGGATTCGCCGCCGCTTCCGACCCGCGTGCCGCACGCACATGGACAAAGCCAATCCGCACAGGCCGGCCGCCGGATTGGCCGGATTGGGCGAGTCCATTGCGTCACACGTCACAGAATGTTCTGAATCGTTCTGAAGTTTTGACAAGTTTCAGTCGGTGGAGATCTCATCACAACTGACCTATCAATACTTATCTTGCTAATTACCACTAAACCGCAATTTTGTCAACATATTATACCCTTACCAACATATTACAAAATTCTGAGGGACATTTCAAGTCAACAATCGAATGTAAACGTTGTGTAGTTAAGGAATGGTTCGTTGAACTAAGACTTCTATACCAAAACTTGTTGCAACTTTTCAGAAACTTTTCAGAATCTTTCAGCGCAATAATCCTTCGTGAAAACGGCTATTATGAGGAGATTTCGCAAATCAATGTTTCGGCCTGCACTATAGTTCTTGCTATCTCAGTTCAAAACATGTGCTAAAGGTGACCTATTCCTTTTAAGCTGAATCAAAGGCTTTGCTCACACTAACGCTGCCTCAATCAGAATAAGGAAGTAGACTTAGTTATGATAAGCTGCGAATGTGTCGACTGTCCAGGGAAACGGCGTCATCGTTGTCGCCGTCGTCAACACTGCAGTGTAATCGCTATTGGGTGAAGTTAGGGGACTGAAGCAACAGGTTGAGGCTTTATTTTCTCCACCGGCCGTTCCCGCGCCTCAACTAAAATCGGTTGAGTCTCCACCAACCTCAACCGGATGACCAAAATCTCAACCGCTCGTCGAGCGGATGAGATCGGGCAAAGTCGGTTTACGGCAGCTATGGCGCACCAGTGACACACTTTTGTAAACATTTTTTCGGCGCCATTCGCGAAGAGCATTGTGGACAGGCCAATACCAGTTTTTGCATTGCATCTCTTGGTTTTATTTGTTGACAGTTTTTTTTTGGGGGGGGGAAGTCAAATGGTCTACTTTTGAACTGATACCTACTCAAGAACGCAATGGAAGAGTACGGTGGATAAAAATACTACAACAAATTTACGACACGTACGGTAAAACTCAAAACTTCGAGGAATAAAAGAATGGCTGTATTACAGCGGAGAAGAAAAGTCAAGTTTCGACCCCAACAAATGATGGCCAACAGCTGATAATTCCACTGAGTCTCTACCGCTCGTTCCCGCGCGCCGCTCCACCGCACCTCCACCGGTCACGCCTCAACCTAATATCCGGCTGAGGGCGCTGGAACAGCCCCTATGTTTAACCCGGCATTGACTGGGGTCTCAGCAGAACACCATTGACTGGGGGGGGGGGGGGGGGGGGGGGAGTTAAACGTCCCCTGGTTATCTTCCGAACCAATGATCGCAGCGGCGAGACGCGCAAGGCGGTGATCGAAAGCTCTCAATGAGACGAATCTAAAGTATGCTCAAAAATGTCAAAGTGAGGTCAAATGTCAGGTCACGGTCAGGTCAAAGGTCAACATCGGCGTATTTGAGTTTATATGCCATACTTTCCATCCAAAGCCTTCGATTGCGACCAGTTTCACCCAAAGTGCTGCTAAAGGTATGATACATATCCTGCATGAGCTAAAGTGAGATTGTCGGCCAAGGTCAAGGTCAGGTCACAAAAGGTCACTATGCTCAAAATATCTACGAAAGCAATGCAACACATGTTTTATGAGTTATTTTCCCCTTATAATTCGATAGTGATAGTCATTTTACCACCTGACTTCATTTACGTGAAGTAAATGTCAATTTCAGGTCAAGTTAAGATCACCGAAGGTCAAAAATTGTAATTGTTAAATCTAAACTAAAAAGGCATGTTTCTAGACTTGTTTTGTCTCCGAAGTACAGTGGTGGCATTTATTTGTCTGTATCTAGTCAATAAAAGCCAAAAACGCAATTTCAAAATATGACGTCATGAGTTACCCATACTTTAGATGTCATAAGTCAATCAAAAATGGAGATATCAGTTTCAAATTTGGTATGGTAGTTGCCTATGCATGGTTCTCTGACATATCGTCCGGTTTTTTGAATATTTTATAAAGTTTGATTTGGTTATAATTCCCCCCAATTTTTTTTTGAGTTTTTGAGGGTCAAAAACTTAAATGTTCACAAATCCGAGATAGCAGGTTTGTAGCCGTTGCAATCTGCTATCTTTTGGCGTTTTTCGATTGCATTTTGCTTCAAATGTGGCATTTGTACGGCCTGGCAAAGTTTAGCTGATTTTGGTGTAAAACTCGTGTGTAGTGACGTCCCTAAATTCGCTATAACTCGAGATAAAAAATCGACACAAATTTCTTCATTTTTGCACACAAGACGTAAAAATTATGTATAAGAAGGTAGCCGAAGTTTCACGTTGATAGCGATATTTGTTTTTCAGTTATTGTGAAAATTCATCAGGGGGGGGGGGGGGGCGTTAAACGCCCCCCCCCCAGTCAATGGCGGGTTAAGATGATCAGTGAGCTGGCTTGCTCCTTTTCCGCCAAATGTTGTGTTTTACCACCATCTTCTGGCATAAAATAATGAGCAACATGCACTGGAAAATGTTCCATGTTCTGGCTCCAGTTTTTTTTACTGTGTTCTGAACAAGCAACTCTAGCAGTGGTTATTTTGCGCCCGCTAGGCAAGTACAGTACGACCTGATGCTCCCTTGTCACGTATGTGCTTAATTATCTAGGCCCACCCGATGTTGTTCCTACTGCAATGTCGCTAAAGCCGGCCATGAGCAAACCTTCTCTGCCGGCGCGGGGATGTGTTGGGAGCCTGACCACCTCACCACCTCCCCTGTGGTGAGGTGGTCCCCTGTGGGAGCCTGACCACCTCACCACCTCCCCTGTGGTACGTCCTCGGCCCCATTCACACGCGGCGCGGAGAGCAATCGGCCGGCGGCGCTCATACCGCGACACTCGCGGGACATTGTTTGACGACATTCGTCATCCCTCTGGCGCCACCGCCCCCCCCCCCCCCCCGCTCCGATCCGAGTCCGGTGTCGCCCCTGACTCAGAGTCGCCGGGGGAGGGGGAGGATGAGGGGTCGCTATGTGAGTCAGTCACAGGAGAGTAGTTACCTGCCTACCTGACGACACGACTGACGACAGCGCGTCAGTATAAATGAGACATCAGACAGATAGCAGAGCCGCAGAGTCCGCAGACGGAATGTAATAACTAGACAGGCCAGACAAATTAAAGAGTGCAAAACATCTGGGCTAATTACCAGGAGCAGCGGCAGATAACAGAATTTGGCGAGAAACTAATTGGAATAGCGGGTGATTAATATTGTGTTCAGTGACGCATTTAGACGCGAGGCGCCCGGCGAGGGGTGAGACGGAGACTGGCGCGGTGGAGACGAACTCGGCGCGGCGGAGACGGACGCGGCGCGGCGGAGACGAACTTGGCGTGGCGGAGACGAACTTGGCGTGGCGGAGACGAACTCGGCGCGGCGGAGACGGACGTGGCGCGGTGGAGACGGACGTGGCGCGGCGGAGACAGACGCGTTGCGGCGATCAGTCCGGTCGGAGCGGGCGCCGGAGCTGCTCGGGAGGGAGAGCGGGAGGCGCCGGAGTTGACATACCGCCGGTGTAACATGGCACCGGTGATGGTCCGGTGAAACGTTTACCGGTGACGCCGGCTGGTTAGCGGCGCACGTCATCAGTCACCGGTATCGCCATGGTTAGGTGACGCTCCCGTCCAGGGAGCACGCGCTGTGTCTACTGGACGGCCACGACAGCAGACGATAGGGATCTACTGCAGACGATAGGGATCTACGATAGGGATCGTACTCACGTGAACGTTTCTCACCAATCTGTATGTAAAGCAGTTTGAACAGCTAATATTGCACTATCCGCAAAAACTGAAATACTAACCACCTCAATTATTACATCTTGGATGTGTATATACATAGGTGGAACGGGGGAGGGGGGACGGCACCGGGGCACCGTGCCCCCCCCCCCTTGAATTTGCAAGGGGGGGGGGGGGGGGCACCCATATCAAAATGCCCCCCTTACATTTGGTATGGCTAAGATAATTATGATAGATATTAACGTAAAACTTACAGTACTTTATGCTACAGCAATGCTACGTCTTCTAAAATAATCAATGAAATTGATGCAGTACTGTGGGAGATAATGACGTTTTAATGACGTCATGCAATTTTGTTGGTGGAAAAACGATACAGGTTTAAAAATCCGTTGAAAATCGAGGTTTGACGAAAATTGCCAATACAAAACGTCAGAAGAAAGGAAAACACCTTTGCGTTCAAATGGCTATCTCGGATTTGTGATTTTTTACCCCCAAAATAAAATGAAAATCGGGAAGATTTCCACAGAAATATCTTTATTTTTGACTGACTTATCCCGTGCCGTGCTGGGGGGGGGGGGGGGGGGGCGTTTGGACGCACCCCCACCCCTCCTTAAGGTTTCGCAAGGATAGCGGAAAACGACGGTGCGCAGCGCCGCCAATTTTTTGCACAGGTGTTTGGGCATCAATTACCCACATTGTGTGAAATTCTTGCTCTCGAGTCATCTCAGGTCAGGTCACTAGGCCAGGTCACGTGACCCATCCCCAAAAAGTTTGCGGTCATATCACAGCCACAGTTTTTGAACGATCGGTTTCAAACTTACATAATTTCATAAGGTCATAGGTACCTACAATTCGTTGAGCTCGGATTTTATATCAGTGACCTAAGGTCGGGTCAATTTCGTGACCTCCCTATTATAAGTAAATCGGGAAATATTCAAATGCTTCCTATTCCGAGGATATGCATGATATTAGTACAATTCCGTCTGGATTATGTTATCATAGACCATTATTGTTGATCTAGGTGCAATTTTTCCTCAGTGACCCCTACAGGGTCAGCTGAGGTCATCCGAGGCCAACAACACTTGTTTGTCAATAACTCTCGACCGAATGCAGATAGAGAAGTGAAACTGGCACCAATGTGTTTGTCTCGTCGCGGCACGTCTCCCAATATGCAACATAACCTACTTGAGTCACCACTTGACCTTGACCTGAGGTCAAATTTCTCGGTTGACCTAACCCGGTCAACATGAATATGATTCGAAGTGCCTTGACGAGACAAACACGATGGCGCCAAACTGATTACTTTATCATTATTGGGTAGAAAGTTATTTTCGAAAAACAGTTTTGCCAAAAAATATATTTTTTTACTTTTCGTGACCTCTGGAAACTAAACTATGGACCTGAGCTAAAATTTGATGACACCTTGGCGATTGCATTTTTACAAGAGCTTTCGATTGCTTGTTTTCCATTTGTTTCTAGCTAGCATAGTTCCCGAATTATTTGGGGGTTTCTGGAGCGAAGTCCTAAAACTGGAAAATCTGACCTTTGATGACCTCTGGTGACCTCAATATTGACCTGAGTAAAAAAAATGACTGGAATAGTTCGAAATTAATTTTGACGAGCTTTCGAACGTTTTGTTTCGATTTTTGTCTACGTCCCATAGTAGCCGAGTTCAAGAGGGGGTGTCGAAACGCTCCCCCCCCCACGCAGGGGCGTCGCTGACGGGGGGGGGGGGTGGGGGTCGCGACTCCCCACTTTTGAAAACCGGTGGGGGAGAGGTCACCCCCACCCCTCTCCCAACATTTATGGCGGCCGACACCCCCCCCCCTACACAAACACACACACACACACACACACACACACACACACACACACACACACACACACACACACACACACACACACACACACACACACACACACACACACACACACACACACACACACACACACACACACACACACACACACACACACACACACACACACACACACACACACACACACACACACACACACACACACACACACACACACACACACACACACACACACACACACACACACACACACACACACACACACACACACACACACACACACACACACACACACACACACACACACACACACACACACACACACACACACACACACACACACACACACACACACACACACACACACACACACACACACACACACACACACACACACACACACACACACACACAACCACACACACACACACACACACACACACACACACACACACACACACACACACACACACACACACACACACACACACACACACACACACACACACACACACACACACACACACACACACACACACACACACACACACACACACACACACACACACACACACACACACACACACACACACACACACACACACACACACACACACACACACACACACACACACACACACACACACACACACACACACACACACACACACACACACACACACACACACACACACACACACACACACACACACACACACACACACACACACACACACACACACACACACACACACACACACACACACACACACACACACACACACACACACACACACACACACACACACACACACACACACACACACACACACACACACACACACACACACACACACACACACACACACACACACACACACACACACACACACACACACACACACACACACACACACACACACACACACACACACACACACACACACACACACACACACACACACACACACACACACACACACACACACACACACACACACACACACACACACACACACACACACACACACACACACACACACACACACACACACACACACACACACACACACACACACACACACACACACACACACACACACACACTTTTTATGGCGGAAGCTGATTATTACCGCCTGACCTCCTGTTATTTGCGCCTGACTGGCCTCCTGTCATTACCGCCTGACCTCCTGTTATTTGCGCCTGACTGGCCTCCTGTCATTACCGCCTGACTCCTGTTATTTGTGCCTGACTGGCCTCCTGTCATTACCGCCTGACTCCTGTTATTTGCGCCTGACTGGCCTCCTGTCATTACCGCCTGACCTCCTGTTATTTGCGCCTGACTGGCCTCCTGTCATTACCGCCTGACTCCTGTCATTTGCGCCTGACTGGCCTCCTGTCATTACCGCCTGACTCCTGGTATTTGCGCCTGACTGGCCTCCTGTCATTACCGCCTGACTCCTGTTATTTGCGCCTGACTGGCCTCCTGTCATTACCGCCTGACCTCCTGTCATTTGCGCCTGACTGGCCTCCTGTCATTACCGCCTGACTCCTGTCATTTGCGCCTGACTGGCCTCCTGTCATTACCGCCTGACTCCTGTTATTTGCGCCTGACTGGCCTCCTGTCATTACCGCCTGACTCCTGTTATTTGCGCCTGACTGGCCTCCTGTCATTACCGCCTGACCTCCTGTCATTTGCGCCTGACTGGCCTCCTGTCATTACCGCCTGACCTCCTGTTATTTGCGCCTGACTGGCCTCCTGTCATTACCGCCTGACTCCTGTCATTTGCGCCTGACTGGCCTCCTGTCATTACCGCCTGACTCCTGTTATTTGCGCCTGACTGGCCTCCTGTCATTACCGCCTGACTCCTGTTATTTGCGCCTGACTGGCCTCCTGCCATTACCGCCTGACCTCCTGTTATTTGCACCTGACTGGCCTCCTGTCATTACCGCCTGACCTCCTGTTATTTGCGCCTGACTGGCCTCCTGTCATTACCGCCTGACTCCTGTTATTTGTGCCTGACTGGCCTCCTGTCATTACCGCCTGACTCCTGTTATTTGCGCCTGACTGGCCTCCTGTCATTACCGCCTGACCTCCTGTTATTTGCGCCTGACTGGCCTCCTGTCATTACCGCCTGACCTCCTGTTATTTGCGCCTGACTGGCCTCCTGTCATTACCGCCTGACCTCCTGTTATTTGCGCCTGACTGGCCTCCTGTCATTACCGCCTGACCTCCTGTTATTTGCGCCTGACTGGCCTCCTGTCATTACCGCCTGACTCCTGTCATTTGCGCCTGACTGGCCTCCTGTCATTACCGCCTGACCTCCTGTCATTTGCGCCTGACTGGCCTCCTGTCATTACCGCCTGACTCCTGTTATTTGCGCCTGACTGGCCTCCTGCCATTACCGCCTGACCTCCTGTCATTTGCGCCTGACTGGCCTCCTGTCATTACCGCCTGACCTCCTGTCATTTGCGCCTGACTGGCCTCCTGTCATTACCGCCTGACCTTCTGTCATTTGCGCCTGACTGGCCTCCTGTCATTACCGCCTGACTTCCTGTCATTTGCGCCTGACTAGCCTCCTGTCATTACCGCCTGACTCCTGTTATTTGCGCCTGACTGGCCTCCTGTCATTACCGCCTGACTCCTGTCATTTGCGCCTGACTGGCCTCCTGTCATTACCGCCTGACTCCTGTTATTTGCGCCTGACTGGCCTCCTGTCATTACCGCCTGACCTCCTGTCATTTGCGCCTGACTGGCCTCCTGTCATTACCGCCTGACCTACTGCCATTTGCGCCTGACTGGCCTCATGTCATTACCGCCTGACCTCCTGTCATTTGCGGCTGACTGGCCTCCTGTCATTACCGCCTGACCTCCTGTCATTTGCGCCTGACTGGCCTCCTGTCATTACCGCCTGACCTACTGCCATTTGCGCCTGACTGGCCTCATGTCATTACCGCCTGACTCCTGTCATTTGCGCCTGACTGGCCTCCTGTCAGTACCGCCTGACCTCCTGTCATTTGCGCCTGACTGGCCTCATGTCATTACCGCCTGACCTCCTGTTATTTGCGCCTGACTGGCCTCCTGTCATTACCGCCTGACCTCCTGTCATTTGCGGCTGACTGGCCTCCTGTCATTACCGCCTGACCTCCTGTCATTTGCGCCTGACTGGCCTCCTGTCATTACCGCCTGACCTCCTGTCATTTGCGCCTGACTGGCCTCCTGTCATTACCGCCTGACCTCCTGTTATTTGCGCCTGACTGGCCTCCTGTCATTACCGCCTGACTCCTGTTATTTGCGCCTGACTGGCCTCCTGCCATTACCGCCTGACCTCCTGTTATTTGCACCTGACTGGCCTCCTGTCATTACCGCCTGACCTCCTGTTATTTGCGCCTGACTGGCCTCCTGTCATTACCACCTGACTCCTGTTATTTGTGCCTGACTGGCCTCCTGTCATTACCGCCTGACTCCTGTTATTTGCGCCTGACTGGCCTCCTGTCATTACCGCCTGACCTCCTGTTATTTGCGCCTGACTGGCCTCCTGTCATTACCGCCTGACCTCCTGTTATTTGCGCCTGACTGGCCTCCTGTCATTACCGCCTGACCTCCTGTTATTTGCGCCTGACTGGCCTCCTGTCATTACCGCCTGACCTCCTGTTATTTGCGCCTGACTGGCCTCCTGTCATTACCGCCTGACTCCTGTAATTTGCGCCTGACTGGCCTCCTGTCATTACCGCCTGACCTCCTGTCATTTGCGCCTGACTGGCCTCCTGTCATTACCGCCTGACTCCTGTTATTTGCGCCTGACTGGCCTCCTGCCATTACCGCCTGACCTCCTGTCATTTGCGCCTGACTGGCCTCCTGTCATTACCGCCTGACCTCCTGTCATTTGCGCCTGACTGGCCTCCTGTCATTACCGCCTGACCTTCTGTCATTTGCGCCTGACTGGCCTCCTGTCATTACCGCCTGACTTCCTGTCATTTGCGCCTGACTAGCCTCCTGTCATTACCGCCTGACTCCTGTTATTTGCGCCTGACTGGCCTCCTGTCATTACCGCCTGACTCCTGTCATTTGCGCCTGACTGGCCTCCTGTCATTACCGCCTGACTCCTGTTATTTGCGCCTGACTGGCCTCCTGTCATTACCGCCTGACCTCCTGTCATTTGCGCCTGACTGGCCTCCTGTCATTACCGCCTGACCTACTGCCATTTGCGCCTGACTGGCCTCATGTCATTACCGCCTGACCTCCTGTCATTTGCGGCTGACTGGCCTCCTGTCATTACCGCCTGACCTCCTGTCATTTGCGCCTGACTGGCCTCCTGTCATTACCGCCTGACCTACTGCCATTTGCGCCTGACTGGCCTCATGTCATTACCGCCTGACTCCTGTCATTTGCGCCTGACTGGCCTCCTGTCAGTACCGCCTGACCTCCTGTCATTTGCGCCTGACTGGCCTCATGTCATTACCGCCTGACCTCCTGTTATTTGCGCCTGACTGGCCTCCTGTCATTACCGCCTGACCTCCTGTCATTTGCGCCTGACTGGCCTCCTGTCATTACCGCCTGACTCCTGTCATTTGCGCCTGACTGGCCTCCTGTCATTACCGCCTGACTCCTGTTATTTGCGCCTGACTGGCCTCCTGTCATTACCGCCTGACCTACTGCCATTTGCGCCTGACTGGCCTCATGTCATTACCGCCTGACCTCCTGTCATTTGCGCCTGACTGGCCTCCTGTCATTACCGCCTGACCTCCTGTCATTTGCGCCTGACTGGCCTCCTGTCATTACCGCCTGACTCCTGTCATTTGCGCCTGACTGGCCTCCTGTCATTACCGCCTGACCTACTGCCATTTGCGCCTGACTGGCCTCATGTCATTACCGCCTGACCTCCTGTCATTTGCGCCTGACTGGCCTCCTGTCATTACCGCCTGACCTACTGCCATTTGCGCCTGACTGGCCTCCTGTCATTACCGCCTGACCTCCTGTCATTTGCGCCTGACTGGCCTCCTGTCATTACCGCCTGACCTACTGCCATTTGCGCCTGACTGGCCTCATGTCATTACCGCGCTACAATCCAAGGATTCACCGCTGAAACAGGACATCTCCTCCTGCCCTCAAACGCCCGCGTATTTCAGCGCGGCTTTTGGCGCGCTTCGCAGGCCGCTGCATCAGTATGCTCGCCGCTGTTTTCCCCTGTAAGTTGATACTTCGAAACGTTTACCGGCTGCTCAACTCCAGGCGCTCGTGGGAGGACTCTGGCGGCCGAGTGCCGCAAGAGTCCTCCCTACTCCCAACTCCAGGCGCTCGTGGGTCTACGCAGAAAAATAAGGCACGGCCCAAACATTTTCCGAGCTTAAAGGGAATGTTTCACCTTGATATTGGTTTTGAACTGAGATTGCCATTATCTTTGGTCGTTATTGAAATGTATAAATTACTAAGGTCATTTTCCCCAAAACTTAACCGTTTTTAAGCAATTTAATTTATCATTTGCAAAATCCATCCAGGCTGGTGCAGCCGCTGATTGGCTGACAGACACTTTGTCAGCCAATCCCACTTTGTCAGCCAATCAGCGGCGGTCTATAGCTCAATAATGACGTCATCAGCCAAAATTTAAAAACTTGATTTGTATAAAGTTAAGTGACTTCGAGATAAAAAAAAATATTACCATCATTTTCAGCAGCACTTACTTCATCTTTCGACTACAGCCAGCGTATATTTGCAACTTTCAGAAAGAAGAAACATTCCCTTTAAGCATTAAACGGGTCTGAGGAAGGGGCAAATAATTTTCGCGGACACTCTGTAGTGGTGGTGTTGGCGTTTGGCGACGACGCGACTCTTGGGCCAAGTATCGTCGGTATCTCTCACGCTGACCCAAGCAAGGAGACCGGCGGGATCTCTCACGCTGACCCAAGCAAGGAGACCGGCGGGATCTCTCACGCTGACCCAAGCGAGGAGACCGTCGGGATCTCTCACGCTGACCCAAGCAAGGAGACCGGCGGGATCTCTCACACTGACCCAAGCGAGGAGACCGGCGGGATCTCTCACGCTGACCCAAGCAAGGAGACCGGCGGGAACTCTCACGCTGACCCAAGCGAGGAGACCGGCAGACCTCACACTGACCCAAGCGAGGAGACCGGCTGACCTCACCAGTAGCCAAAGTCGAACCCGGAACCCATTGATTCCAGCAGTACATCGCGTAAAAAAAGGTTGGATGAAAATGATGTGTTTTTGTGTAATGCTTTTGCTTACAGTACAGTACAGATACAGTACGGAAAATCGCATAGGACCCAGGATACCAAAGACCTCGAACGAAAATGTGTAATCAGGATCCAGGATCTCCAGGATCCCGATGGAAGAAATAAATGTGGGATCCGAGATCTCCAACATCCCGTGTGGATCCATCGAGCAAGCCTAAAAATATCGGGATATTGCCAGGATAAGGCAAGACCACGGTTCCTGGATCGAAGGGAGCCGAAATCTAGGATCTTTTTATCTTGGTACATACATCTGTACTGTGTAGTGTAGTTAATGATTCTAAAAGTAAGTGATCAACTGCTCAGTTGATCAGCCTTTGGGCCTCGCGCTCAGCAAAATACAAAAGCAAAAGAGGAATATAAGTAACATAAAGAAACAGAATGATGATAGTCTCAATGCTTCGAAACTGCGATCTTCTTCGCTTCCTCTTTGGATCGTTCTTTCCTTGGGTAAGTTCATGTTAAATTTATGTTTTTCCATACAAGATAAAGATTAAGACGAAGAAGCATCTCATGGTCTTATCTGCTGGCATGAGCGGGTCGATCATTCCTTGCTGAACGTTACTCGGCATCTCATGGTCTTATCTCCTGGCATGAGCGGGTCGATCATTCCTTGCTGAACGTTACTCGGCATCTCATGGTCTTATCTCCTGGCATGAGCGGGTCGATCATTCCTTGCTGAACGTTACTCGGCATCTCATGGTCTTATCTCCTGGCATGAGCGGGTCGATCATTCCTTGCTGAACGTTACTCGGCATCTCATGGTCTTATCTCCTGGCATGAGCGGGTCGATCATTCCTTGCTGAACGTTACTCGGCATCTCATGGTCTTATCTCCTGGCATGCTGAATGTTACTCGGCATAATCATGGTCTTATCTGCTGGCATGAGCGGGTCGATCATTCCTTGCTGAACGTTACTCGGCATAATCGAAGAAACAGAAAAACTTCACCCGAGATTGCAGATGCAAGAGTGAAAACGTGTAATATTTTCAAAAACTACCATTATAGGTTTTTGTGTATTAGTTTTTCTAGAATTCGTCAAATTCTTTGCTTTGTTCACGTGTATCAATTTTGAAAGTTCTTATTTTTTATTACGAGCGAGCGCGAAGCGCTCGCTCGTCCTTCCGTGGTATATTGGAAAAATCTGATTATGAACGGCCCGGCCCGACCCAACCCGATCCGTGGCGACGCTTTTGAGAAGCTCATATCTCTGCAACCACACGTCCGATTGACAAGCGGACTTCTTTGCTGAGCAGCCCCATCCAACCTACCCTGTTTGAGACCTGTGCTGACTCATGTGGGTGACTACCACTGCGCGTGGCGCGTGCCGCGTGAGGGGTGTTGAAAAGTGTTTTCTCGCAAAAACTCTGCAACGGCTGAGCCGATTGTGTTCAAGTTTGGTGTGTGGTTAGGGACCCTCAGCCGCCACTTTCCAACAAGTCAGGGGTGGGGGTGCCTCTGCACGTCCGCACGTGCACACCCCTATTATATATCTCAGAAATGGCTGAGCTGATTGTGTTTAAATTTGGTGTGTGGTTAGGCAGCCCTCAACCGCCGCCTTCCCAGAAGTCAGGGGTGGGGTGCCTATGCATGTGCGCACGTGCACACCCCTATTCTGTATCTCAGGAACGGCTGAGCCGATTATGTTCGAATTTGGTGTGTGGTTAGGGTCCTCTCAGCCGCCGCCTTCCCACAAGTCAGGGATAGGGTGTCTCAGCACGTGCGCACGTGCACATCCCTATTCCATATATCAGGAACGGCTGAGCCGAATTTGTTCAAATTTGGTGTGCGGTTAGGGACCTCTCAGCCGCCACTTTCCAAAAAGTCATGGGTAGGGTGCATTTGCACGTGCGCACGTGTGCACCCTTTGTGTATCTTAGAAACTACTTGCCCGATGGAGTTGAAATTCGCCATACATTTCCTTCGCGCTCGCTCGTTCATCGCCAACTACGGCGCCTTACTGGTTATATCTGTTCTATACGTGGATAAATAGAATGCATTCTTCCATTTGTTCTATGAAAAGTTCGGGTGAACTAATCGAATTGAAGATGCATTGTGCTCTCATATTCTGAAAACTAGGCACCTTTTCAGACAATTGTATTGTATGCCTTCCCTGGAAAAGAAATTCGCGAGTGGCGATCCAGCTAGCCAACAAACAAGCCGGCCACAAATGACACTGGCCAGGTATCCAGCTGTGTTTGGATAAGTCAGATGCCTGGCAGAGCGCCGGGCTGCACCCTGCGGTTACGGCTCCCCAGCCTCCAGGTGTCGGCCGTCGGACGGGCGGGGGCGGGGGCGGGGGCGGGGGCGGGGGCGGGGTCGGGGGCGGGGGCGGGGTCGGGGGCGGGGGCGGCTGGAATGGCTGGTTCCCGGCAGACGAGCCGTGTAAAACAGGCGACTCCTAATGAGCGGTGATGGCGCGGCTGTGGCGGACGTGGCGCGCAGTAAACCCGGCGGTGGCTAACGTGACGCGCCGCGCTCAGCAGGGTGTCAGGGTGGTGATGGGGATCAGTGCAATGGACGGCACGTGGCCGGCACCTGCAGACACCAGCGGCGCGTGCCGCCCGGGACCTGCTGCTTGCCGTGCCGTGCACGTGTCGCCCGGGACCTGCTGCTGCTTTTTAACAGAGAACACGACCAGCGGCCAGCGGCGCGTGCCGCCCGGGACCTGCTGCTTGCCGTGCCGTGCACGTGTCGCCCGGGACCTGCTGCTGCTTTTTAACAGAGAACACGACCAGCGGCCAGCGGCGCGTGCCGCCCGGGACCTGCTGCTTTTTAATAGAGAACACCGACACAGATCGGAGTAGAACGGAATGGAATCCATTGCAGTTTGCACCATTTGAAATTTAAATTATTGTCAAAAGCATATTTGTAAAGAAGTTTGAAAAAATAATATACAAAATGACAACTTAATGTGAACTTAAAGGGAAATAATGACCTTTTTCCACAAAAATGGAGTTAGCACTTGAAATCGCCAGACGAGACCAAAATATATTGTAAATTAATCACATTTTGCATGAAAACTTTCCTACCGAAAGATATTTCAAGTTAAAGTTGATAAGCGTTCCACACTTTTAACGACCGGTACTTGCAAGTACTTTTGGTCCTCATCAAACTGCGGGCTTTTCCCGTATTGTTTTTTTAAGCAATGGAGTGGAAAATATATTGTGCGTTCTGCTTGTTGTGATTATATGCCCGACGATCTTCTAAAACTAACAGCGATTGGAAAAAGTGGCAATAAAATCGGAAGCTCATCGATGCACATCAACGGCGGCATGGTTAGTGGTTGCGACCCTCAATTTTTGCAAATCGATTTCATTTGTTTTCAACATTAGGAGTATTGTATAATTTGTCTGTGGCTGTATATAACACTATGCTTTATATTATCATGAAAAATAATAATTTTTCCCAAAAAAACTAACAAACAATAACACAAAACTGGCAATTAAATCGGAAGCTCATCGATGCACATCGACGGCGACCTATTTAGCGTCGGCGATTTGTTTACAAAGTCATTGTCATGCTTCTCGGCGCACTTAACCAATGTGGCGAGTTGTTCCTGATTAGTATACCCAAGTCTCGTAGCAGGCTTTGTTAATGACGTCACTGGTGCCATTCTTGTGTAGCATTGCAAAATATATCTGATTTTGAGTTGAAAGCTAATTAAAGACTTAATCAAATTATTGTTTTTAAGTTTGAATTTTCTTGTTAATAATTATTAAAGGTATTTTATCACTGTATTTCATAGTAGTTGACACTTCAGAAACTTGTGACGTAATAATATTGTATCTAATATGCATTTCCCTCACCTTTTGCTATCGTGGCGCAGTGCCGAGTGCTTTGCGAATACTAGCCTGCCTGGGGTTCAATTCATTCCGCCCTTATTTTATTCGAGTTGGTATAGTTTGCATGTTGTTGTTATTTATGACTTATACTGATAGTCAGTCATGCATCACGGATGCTTCACGGATTGCTTCACGGATCAGAGCGCTGCTCGAACGTACGCTAGTAGCGCTTTCGTTCTCCATGGCAACCAGGCGCGAGCCAATGAAAAGCCAGAACGTATTCCCTTTCTGGCTTTTGATTGGCTGACGCCTGGTTGCCATGGAGAACGAACGCGCTACTAGCGTGTGTCCGAGCAGCGCTCAGTTTGATCGGAAACGTCACAGAGCCTCCAAAAATGCCGCACTCGATGTAAACAATGGTAGGGAAGGGCGAATTTGTCAATGACCTTCATGAAGTACACAAGGTACTTGTTTTGTATTTTTTCCAAACTTACAACTTTGAATTTGGGAATAATTTTATTTAATTCTTAAATTTAAATAAAATAATTTTAAAACCATAACGGTAGCCTAAGAAATTGTTGCTAACAAAATCAAAAGGTCATTATTTCCCTTTAAAGGAAACAGTTCACCTTGTCAATGGGGTTTTCGGTTGAGATAGCCAAGTTGTACTCCATGCTCGAAAATTGACTTGAGAAGCTCTCACATCTTCATAGAAGCCCCTTAATTAATTAAAATTGGCTTACCGGAGTCCTAGAAGCCGGAACGAGTCATGTCGTGCAAAGGAAGAACCACGTATGTCAATTGCCCGAAAACTGTGACATACGTGGTTCTTCCTTTGAACGGCAGTATGCATCATGTCTCCCAACGCTGATTGGCTGATTTGTTGCCCTTACATCCGGTGCTTTTAATGTACACTCTCTGGCACATAGTCTCTGATCACGACGCCTCGCTAATATCCGCTCAGCCGCCCGCGCGGCGCGGCGGCCCCTTGTCAGAGACTGTAGTAGGCGCCAGGCGGAGCCATAACAACCACTGGTATTGTATGACGTCACGCGTCATACAAAGAGAAACTTACTTTTTCCGCAGATATCTATGGTCCAAATCAAAATCATATTCGTATTTTTCAGCTCAAGATTCTTCTTACTGTGAACTATCAAGAACTCTGTCAAGGTGAACTGTTTGCTTTAATATGAACAACGTTTAGCTCCAAAAGTGGAGATGTGTTGGCGAAGGATTAACCCAAGGTCAGATGAAATGCATGCAATTTAAAAATGAAGTATGTTATGATGCTCATTGTCTCAAAACGAGCATTACAACTACATATAAGTTTGTCAACCGCATACATCATATGGAGGCAACATTGACAACTTGGCTCTGTTTAAACCAGGGCTGCGGAGTCGACATAAGTTTAGCAACTCCGACTCCGACTCCGACTCCGGCCTGAAAAAATAGACTCCGACTCCGACTCCGACTCCAACCCCCACTCCGGCCTATATCCGTTCTCCAACCGCATGCTAGAAAGCAATATCTGCAATGCCATCTATGTTTTCTGTTTGTCTTTATTCTAAACAGTATGGAGAACAATGCTACGCCGCCCGAGCACGGGCGCAGCGTGCCGGCCGCGCGTCCAGCCCAGTCACGCTCGCCTGCAGGCGGCGGAACCCCCGAAACAGGCACCGAGCGCCGAGCGCAGCCAGTCACTGCCGGCCCAGCTCGCACCAGCTGGGTTTCAGCCCCAGCTCGTTCCAGCTCGTCTTCGCTGGAGCCGCTGCTGCTCCCGGACCCTGCGCTGTCTTACATCTGGCCAGTCAGTGCGCCGCTCTCCGCCGCCTCGCCTCCGACAACCAAGTCTACGAGTCAGGAGTGTGGATTTAAAAAAAAAATCATTGGGGGTGCTCAAGGGCGGATGTATGTGTCATCGTGCCAAGGCACGTAGCCAAGGGGGGGGGGGCAGGTGCAGCCGCCCCCCCCCCCCCTGGAGGCCAGGAGGGTCCTTTTAGGCGCGCTGCGCGCGCCGAAAAAGGCCGACGAGACCGCGCGAAGTGCGGTATCATGGGCTCTTTACCACGCGAAGTGTGGTCTTTAGAGAGCTTAGAGCACTTCACAGGCCCTTTAGGGCCAGCAGGGCCCTGTCTGAAAGACCAGAGCGTGGCAGCAGGGCCCTGTCTGAAAGACTTGGACGTTCAAAAGAGCCCTGTACATATCAGAGGGGCCCCTGGCCAGACCGAAAGGCCCCTGATCGGGTCAGAGGGCCCCTGAACACGTCGAATGGGCTCCTAACCAGCACAGAGGGCCCCTGGGCTGGTCGAGAGGCCCCTGAGCATGTCGGGAGGGCGACAAAGCGGCCAGCGCAGTCCCTTGCCAACTCATAAGGGCCCCTGAGCAGGTTGGAAGTCCCATGGACAGACCAGAGGGCCCCTGGGAAGTTAAAAGGGCCCCTGTGCAGGTCAGAGGGGCCCCTGACCAGACCGAAAGGGCCCCTAGGTGGGTCAGAAGGGCCTCTGAACATGCCGAATAAGCCCCTAGTCAGCATGGAGGGGCCCCAGGGCAGGTCGGAGGGCCCTCGGAGCATGTCGCAAGGCGACAAAGCAGTCAGCGCAGCTCCTTGCCAGGTTGGAAGGGCCCCTTAGAAGGCTGTAGGGCCCCTGGAGAGACCAGAGGGCTCCTGGAAAGTTCAAAGGGCCCCTGTGCAGATCGGAGGGGACCCCAACCAGACCGAAAGGATCCCTGGGCGGGTAAGAAGGGCCCCTGAACATGCCGAATTGGCCCCTAGCCAGCACGGAGGGACCCCAGGGCAGGTCGGAGGGCCCCTTGAGCATGTCGACAGGGCGACACAGCAGCCAACGCAGTCCGACCAGAAGAGCCGCTGGGCGGATAGGAGGGGCTCCTGGGCAAGTCAGAGGGGCCCCTGGCTAGACCGAAAGGGTCCCTGGGCCGGTCGGAAAGGGTCCCTGAGCATGTCGGCAGGACGATGTCGAGTGACATCGTCCTGCCGACAGTGTGAGATCTGCCGGACAAAGCAGCCAGTGCAGTTCCTGGCCAGATCGGAAGGAGCTCTGAACAGGCCGAATGGGCCCCTTGACACACCAGAGGGGCTTCTTGGAAGGTCAGAGGAGTTCCTGGTCAGACCGGAATGGCCAAAAGCACGTAGAGATCCCAGATGAAGATTAAATACAAAGAGGACTTACTCCAAAATAAAATTATTAAAAGCGGAGCTTTCGGGTATATTGTAACACCCTTCGTCAGGGTGTTACAATATACCCGAAAGCTCCGATTGTATTTGTTCTTGTAGAGTAAGCCCTCTTTGTATTTAATATATATCACCCACTCCACATCATGTCTTTTCGCGGATCCCAGATGAGTCCCTGAACAGGTCGGAAGGGCGTTGAAAAGGTCGACGGGCCCATAGACGATCTGAAGAGACCCTGGGCCTTTCAACAGTAAGAATGCAGTTGTCCAGGGATTTTTTTTTTTAAAATCGCGCCGCTCCGCGGCGAAATTTAACTACAAATTCAATTATATGCGGGAAAGAAGAAGAAAATCGGCCCGTTTCTCGGCGCATTTATGTGTTATGTTGCTACTTTCCTACATAATTGGGCAAAATAGTTCACTTTAGCACTTTTTACCGCACTTTTAAACGCACAATATAGCATTTTTAGAGGTTCCGTACCATACGCAATGCGACGCATTGATGAGAAAGCATATCCAGGGCATAAGACTCAAAATTTTCGCGCCGCTCCGCGGCGCAATTTGTTTAAGAGTTCCAGGTCTTGAGCTTAGAAAAAATGTATATTCCAAGTTGGTATAGCTGATTCTAAATTGGTGTCGCTGGTTCCGAAGTTGATATGGCAATTTGCTAACTCTAGCTCCTAAAAGTTGGTATGGCCCATGCCATATCTGTCATACTGCATTTTCCATCCTTGTAACGTGCCTTTTCATCCGTTTTGTTTGGCCCTTTCAACGCCTGGGAAGGGGGCCCTTTCAACGCTCGGGAAGGGGGCACTTTCGAGGCGCTGTCCCCCTCCCCCTGGACGAAATGCTGGCTATGTGCCTGATCGTGCCATGCCCTAAACGGCTAAAATCGACCGAAAATTTGAATTGTTCTGATTTTTAAGGAAATCTAAACAACCTATAAAAAGTCAAGTTTGTTTTAAACATATAGTTCAATGCAAGCGAGCTAGATCTTTTGTGGTCGTGCCACAGCCGCTGGCCACAGTGTTTGGCTAAGCACTTACAAACTCACAGGACGTAATCAAGCCATATATACCTACAACTCTGCTAGCTACCTATCTCTGATTTTTTTTGTTGTATATCGGTGACCTAAGGTCAGGTCAATTTCGTGGCCTTCCCATCATAAGTCAACGAGAAAATACGCAAATGTTTTCGCATCAGAGGATACGCATTGGATCAGAATAATTATTTAAAGATTATGTTAATATAGCTAGAATGAGGTCATCACCCCATTTTGGTGTGATCGAGTGAGAAAGTGACCAGCACTTCTTTGCCAATAACTCTCCATAGCATAAAATGAAGATAAGAACGTGAGACCGGCACCACTGTGTATGTCTCGTCGAGACGCGTCCGACATTGCGCAGCACGACATACCTGGTTCACCACATGACCTTAAATTACCTTGACCTGAGGTCAAATTTTGAAGTTGACTTAGTTAACCTGGTCACCATGATATGATTCAAATCTCCTTGACGAAACGAGCACAATGACGTTAAAATGGACGTCATGTGACCATAAGAGTCGGTGCGTCCCAAACCACAATTATCATCAGACGACGTTAAAATTATTGTTGTATATCTTCATATGATCTTCATCAGGCGGAAATCTACCGCTAGATGAGTAAACTATATGTTTCATTTCCACTCATTTTTTATCGAAAGGGGTGTAAAGTTAATGTACCCAAGTCGACGATTATTCTACCGACCAAAGCAATCGCCAATTGCCAAAAAGTCGACTCCGACTCCGGGCCGGAGTCGGAGTCGGTAATATTTTAGCGACTCCGACTCCGACTCCGGCCAAAACTGCCGACTCCGACGGACTCAGACTCCGGCTTCGACTCCGACTCCGCAGCCCTGGTCACTTTAAACAACAGACCCATTCGACTCTTCTCCAGACCACAGCACGCCAGACGCCGCGCCACGCCGCCACCGAACCTGGCGCCACACACGGTGCGCGGCGAAACTGGCGCGGCAGCCGGCGCGCGGCAGACCTGGCGCAGTGCCCGCTAATTGGCCGCTATCGCTCGTCTGGCATCGGCGAAAGGCGATCGGCCGGAAAACGCGACAATGGCGCTGTAGCTCGTTACGCTGACGGATGAGACATTTGCTCGGCGCGCATTGTTTCTGTCGGGGCCGACGCCGGCCGGCGCGCGCCGCCGTCGCCGCCGACGCCGCCGCCGCCGCCGCCGGTCGCGCCGGCTTAGCAGGACGAGCGGGACGAGCGGCGGCGGGGCGGCGGCGGGGCGGCGGCGGGGCGGCGGCGGGGCGGCGGCCTACAGGGCCTGTATTGGCCAGGTGATGGAGTACAGGTGATGGCCGGACCGCACAAAGGGTAATGGTCGATCATCGCGGGCCGCGTGGAACAGCGTGCATGAGCAGGACTGTCCGCGTGGGCGTGAATTGGCGCAGATGAGCGGGGTGGCCGGGACGAGCGGGGAGGTGCGGTCCGGTCCCGGCCCGGTCCCGGCCCGGTCCCGGTCCGCCTTATTTATGGTTTCGGGTCGGGTAGGTCCAGGCCCGGTCCGCCTTATTTAGCGTTTCGGGTCGGGTATGTCCCGGCCCGGTCCCAGCCCGGTCCCGGCCCGGTCCCAGCCCGGTCCCAGCCCGGTCCCAGCCCGGTCCCGGTCCGCCTTATTTAGCGTTTCGGGTCGGGTAGGTCCCGGTCTGGTCCCGGCCCGGTCCCAGCCCGGTCCCGGTCCGCCTTATTTAGCGTTTCGGGTCGGGTAGGTCTGGGCCCGGTCCCGGCCCGGTCCGGCCCGGTCCCAGCCCGGTCCCGGTCCGCCTTATTTAGCGTTACGGGTCGGGTAGATGTCTGTCACGTGACATTTCGCCTGGTCCCGGTCCGCCTTATTTAGCGTGTTTCGGTTCGGGTAGGTCCGGGCCCGGTCCCGGCCCGGTCCCGGTCCGCCTTATTTAGCGTGTTTCGGGTCGGGTAGCGCTCGATCTGTCTTGCGTCGGCCCACTGGCTGCCACCCTGTCACAACACGATGCGACACGGCGGCGGCGGCGGCGGC